>AWOL01S0039957.1:51581-104439 GCA_000715115.1 Nicotiana otophora
CCCCCCAAATCTTTTTAACCCAAATCACTAATTAAATGATGAAATCAAAGACATAAATATGGAATTTAACCAAAACTAAGTAAGAATCACTTACCCTAATCACTCCCTTGAAAATATCTCCAAGAATCGCCTCCAACCGAGCTCCCAAAATCAAATTTCTGAAATAAACTCAAATCCTCATTTTTGAAATATTTAAGTCTGCCAGATGTCCTTAATCGCGATCACGGAAATTACTTTGCGATCGCCAAGCACAAATTATACTGCCCACAATTTAACCCTACGAGAACGCGAAAAACAACATGCGAACGTGATGCACATACCTTCAGACTTATGCGATGGCAAACTACATCACGCGTTCGCGATGAACAAAGTGCGCGCCAACCCCCGACCATGCCTTTCCTCTACGCGAACGCGACCTAAGCCACGCGTTCGCGATGTATTAACTTCTCCAGCTACGCGATCGCAGAACTCTCCTCGTGATCGTGTATAATAAATTCCTATTAGTGACCAACACCCCTTCATGATCGCGGACCTATCCACGCGATCGCATAGAGGAAAACCAGAACACTCACACCAACATGCTTCAACAGTCATTCCAAGTCCCATTTCACTCCGTTAACCATCCGAAATCCTTCCGATGCCCCCGCGACCCCAACCAAGCATACCAACAAGTCCTAAAATATGATACGAACTTAGTCGAGCCTTCAAATCATATCAAACAATGCTAAAATCACGAATCGCGCATTGAGTCAAGCCTAATGACCTTATAAACTTTTAACTTTTACATTCGATGCCGAACCCTATTAAATCAAGTCCGATTGACCTCAAATTTTGCATAAAAGTCATAGATGACATTACGGACTTACTTCAACTTCCGAAATTGGAATCCGACCCCGATATCAAAAAGTCTACTCCCTGTCAAACTTTCCAAAAATCTTCCAACTTTCCAACTTTCCAACTTTTGCCAATTAACGATGAAATAACCTACGGACCTCCAAATCAACATACGGACACGCTCCTAAGACTAAAATCACCATACGAAGCTATTAGAATCATCAAAATGTCATTTCGGAGTCGTCTACACAAAAGTCAAAACTCCGGTCAACTTTTACCGATTAAGCTTCTAAAACAAGAATCCTTCTTCCAAATTGACCTCGAATCATCCCGAAAACTAAAATCGGCCACACACGCAAGTCATAACACATAATACGAAGCTTCTCATGACTTTAAGCTACCGAATGGGATACTATTTCTCAAAATGATCGACCGGGTCGTTACAAAAAGAAGATTTTGATTTGAAAGATAAGAAATTATATTTTAAGGTGTTGAAAACTGATTTGGATTTGGATTCAAAGTCTAATCACATATTTGGACTCGACAGTTTATGGGTCATCGAGATTTGGTATCGGTTTTGGATTTCGGGCACGTGGGCTGGGTTGACTTCATTGCTTTTTGGAAACTCTTCAAAGATCTAAGCTTTTTTGATTGAGATTGCTTGATATAGCATTATTTGTCTTTGTTGGATGATTATTGGCTAGATTTGAGCCTGTTGGAGGTGATTTTAAAAGGAAAAGCGGTTTTGAAGCTTTAGATTAGCCCCGATGAGGTAAGTATTTTGCCTAACATTGCTTGAGAGAATTTTTCCTAATAAATGATATTGTTTTCTATATACGGGGGTAATGTATATGCAAGGTGACGAGCGTATATGCTTGTGTTAAGTTAATTCATGCTCGGGGTAGATTCTAGATTACTTTATGCCTTGTTTGAATTTTGTGTTCTACTTGTTCTATGTCTTACTTGATTGAATGACTACGCCAACATAATAAACCATGCTAGAGATAACATTTAGGTTAATGATATCTTGATTTTATCATGATGAGGTATTCTTAAAGATTGTTGACTACTTGATTTAGTTGTAGTCCCACTTATTATTTTGAACACACGCCCACACATGTTATTCTTGTGATATGCCTTAAACTGTTGTAGGACTACTTGAGTTTCCTTACCCCGTTGAAGATTATGATTGTGTTTTTGATGCTCATTTGGCGTGATAATTATTTGGATGATGCATTATATGTTGGACCGTAGTCATACGTACACATTGTAATACATCCTCTCTGGAGATCATATCTTAAAGACATGCATACACTCATGCATGGTTATTCCTCCATCCATGTGCTTTATATATGTTTATGTCTTGTTCATATGCATACATTCATGTATATGGTTCTCTGATATGGACTGAGGTTTTTGGCACGAGGCTTCTACTGTGTGTATATATTGATATTGTTAATTTTATGGCATGAGGTTTCTCTCGTACAAATATGATTATTGTTATGGAACAAGGTTTCTGTCGTGCATTGCACGGGGTTTTTGCCGTGCTGTGTGTGGATATGGATCCATTGCCCTAAGTCTGCCCTCTCATGTTTCTCTTTTGATGGGGTACACGCATGTTGTGAGAAACTGACGAGTTTCTGATTGATTGTGATATGTGGTCCAATGTGATAAGTTATTGAGCATTAGTGTGAAAGCTTTGACCACTCAAGTGAATCCTTTGTGCATATTCATGGATTTACATGTTTTTTCATGCATATATTCTCTAAGTGCTGGTTGATGCATTTTACATATGCATGAGACTTCTTAGTGAGTTGCTAGACACTTGAGGAATGTCGACTTGATGTTAAGAAAGAGTTATCATCATACATTTATATGTTGGACTCATGTAAAGGTTTCATAAAAATGCCATTTGAAAATTTATATGAAATTGGATCATTGTCATGTATAGGCACTTACATCCATGTAGAATTATTTGAGTACACGTTACTTGGTGCATGTCTCCTTCGTATGCACTATTGGTGCAATTTGTATTTGTTTTGACCTATTAAATTGGAAAAGCATGCATATGATATCTTCTTCGATTGTGCACCTTTATTATTGATATCTGTTGTTCTATGATTGTTTCCTTGAATACTTATCTATATTATACATGTTATTGAGCTGCACAAAACTCGTTGTCACTACATTACGAGCATCTAATAAGAGTAACTATAAATACATCTATTCGGAAGAGAATAAATAAACAGAAAATAGATAAGTAGGGAAGGGCACTCCATGTGCTGCGAATTGGATCAAGTATATCAGCGCACCACGAAGTCTCCAATATAGTGCTCCTGCTCAACTCAATAATATCATTAATATCAGTCTCAGAACTTGCACAAAATGTGCAGAAGTATAGTATGAGTACAAAACCATGTTACTCAGTAAGTATCAAGTGTACGTAGCCTCGAAGAAGTAGTGGTGAAGGGTCGGCATGGATACTCGCTAACCATCCAATAATTAGGTAAAGCATAAATGAAATACGAAAAAAGCTTGTTATCATCAAATGAATATGACAATTCAAAGAAAACACGGTGCGTACAGAATTTAGGCATGCTTAACAAATAAGGAGAGCAAGTAAGATATCAACACCTCGATCCTCATACCAAGACATGATTCATGTCAACAATATTTATATCAAATCACTACATGAGTCAAAAATATGTACATATGTATGCTCATGATCCAATATCAATGTACATAAGAGCCAATGTATGAGCCTAAGCTACAATGCATGCTCATGATCCAATATCAATTTACATAAGAGCCAATGTATGCTCATGATCCAATAGCAATTTATATAAGAGTTGTTACACCCTATTTTACACAAGTCAAAATAACATACAACTTATAGTACTCTACAAGGTTAATTAGGGGTTTAGAGTCATCACCTAGTGTTTAAGGTACACTAGGATACCTATACTACACTATATAATGTACACTTTGATTGGGGTCTGAGAAACTATTGAGATTCTAGGTAAGGGTTCAAATTATCTCGAGGGAAAGGTATTAGGCATATCTCAAGATCCACAAAATGTGGTTCCGGTGAACTCGATCTAATGAATGAGGGATTAGGTGAGGAGTGATCGGTTATTTACAAAGAATTATGAAAAGGAATTGAATAAAGAATAATAAATTATGTGGAAAGCTATTATGAAAAATATAAACATTTATATGCGTGTGTAGTAACAAAGTATGTGAAAGAATTGTATTTCAAAATTTAATGGACAAGATATAAAGAATCGATGTATGAAACAATTTGATTTTCTAAAGAATTGATTGAAGGAATGAATAATGTCCTTGTCTAAAATAGATAGCACAATAAAGAATAATTCGCCTTGCGATTTCAATTTAATGAATGAGGAAAGAGTAAAGTATTTCATTTAGGTTGAATAAATGATATAAAGAATAGCTTCGAAAATGTGGATAGTACAACAAAGCGTCAAGATTTTGATTTAGAGAATTAATCTAGTAAATAAAAAAGATAATTGACTATGGTTATGTTGCAAGTCTTTAACAAACCCAAGTATGTAGTATGCTATTAACAAATCTAAGTATGATTAAATATGATAGTACAGATGAGACAAAATAATATAGAGTATAATAGGATAAAATACAAAAACACAAAAATATCTATTAACAAACAAAACATGCATATATTAACAAGTTAATGACTAGCTTTGAGAATTGGCCTGAAATCGCTTATACATTAATATGTTTCTAAGTTCACAAAGAATGGCGCCAATGCTAATATCAAGCTCGTATTCTCAAGCTCGTATAAGCGTTAATTATTAGCGAGCTATTTTATGTATTTAACCTAGATGCGACTTTTCTATGTTTTAGACAAGGGGATATGTGAAATTGACCAAACGATTAAAGAATATACTCAAACTCTCCCCAAGTTCACAAAGTAATGTTTTATACATGGAAGAATACGAAGTGCGAAGCGGGGATTCGTCTTTTTCATCTCCGAATTTATTCTTCAAAGTGCTTAAATGAGGTACCTAGCAAAGAATGAAGAGAACATGTTAGTAAATAATATAATGTAACACAAACTAAGCATAATATGTTTTTGACAATGATTCTTTTTTGAAAATGTTTTGGAAAAAGGTTTTTGGAAAATAATTTTAAAAATATTTTAGGAGGCTCGGATGTATTTTGAATTCCGTCTAGATACGAGAACGGTATCCGCCTTAGTTGCGACTACGGTAGCTAGTCGTGTTACCTTCCAAAGGTTATTGGTTCGTCACATTCTCGTCTTTTCCTTTTCCGATGTTTATCGTCATCGCCTCATTATTTTCGGGCACAGTTCGGAGGGTCAATCGGCGGGTTATGGCCTCAATAATTTAGGAATTTTTTTCATGGGCCTTAATTTGTGTAGTATTTTATTCAAATCAGATAATATGAGAAATCAGTCAAAATCGAGTAAAAGAAATCAACCAGCAGTATACAAGGAATCGACAGAATTTGATCAAAAAGCCTCAAAACCAAAGCTGCCATAGCGATGACAGTGTATACGACCAAAACCGATTAGTCCGTCGTACGAACTGATCGATATGGTAATACTTTGATCGAAGAGCGTCTTTTTAATATCAGATTGAGGTCCGAAGTCAGGTCATCAAGCTTCAAGTTCTAGGACCGATCAATGTCAAGCTCGATATCATTATCGAGCTCGAATCTAAATCGAACTACGAAGCGAAGCGAAATTGTCGAGCTTAAGATATATAGGCCGACCGACACCGACCCAGAATCGATATCAGACTCCGAGTCGGAATCGAGCTCGAGTCAAGATCAAGAACTCCAGTCAATACCGAGCTCGAGTCAATATCGTGCACACAGACAAGAGCCGTTGCAACCGCACTAGGTGAGAGAATCCTGACAGGAATTAGGGACAAGCTAATTTATCATGGGTTTCCCACTATATATATTTTATTATATCTAAAGTAGGATCCCTCCATTATAAAATGGATGATTATTGTTTATGTAGAGTGGGGAGACATTGACATTGGAACAAGAATCCTATTTTCTCATATTGAAAGATTAACCTTTTGAGCTCCATTACTTCATCTTATTTTGTTCATTCGTTTTCCTCTTTTCTACTGTGTTTATCTTTCATTCTTTATAATCAAGATTGGGTATTTCTATTTCTCTTTACGATTTGTGTCAAGTTATATCACATACCCTTAGAACTACGTACAAATTCAATTCTATCCGATTTTCCGAGTAAACAGTTTGGCGCCCACCGTGGGGCTAAGGATAACAGTGGTTATTTAATACAAATCTACAACACACACCATTTTATGCTTGTCTTTTTAAAATGTCTTTGACTTCGGATTAGCAATGGCAAACCCTCGATTAATGGCTTTACCTATCGAAAACGAAGCCGAACTTCAAGATGAAACCAACAACTTGACTCCCAGGGCCGGAAGGCCGCTTATCGATGCCGTGGAAGCTCGAGTCGGAGTACCTGAAGATCGGGTCGAAGCACCACTAGACGTTAATTCGCATGTGGCCCTTGAGGCAAACCAACGTTTTGAACCTGAAAATAGCGTTCATGGTAGTACTCGATATGCAGCTTGAGACACCCATAACGTTGAGGAAAACGGAGACAGCTTGCGTATGAATTTTGAAATGCTGCAAGCCCAACAGGTAGCGATAGCTCAGTTACAGAGCCAAACCCAGGTACCAAGCAGGCCGGAGCCCAGTCCACCTCGAGAAATTACCCACAGAACCGAGCCAGCCATAGTAAGATCAAATGAGCAGGAATCGGGGACTACTCCCGAAATTGCTAAGATACTCGAGGAGCTCCCAAAGCGGATCGAAGCAAACGATAAAAAAATAAAAACATATAACTCCAGGGTCGATCAGATCCCAGGGGCACCACCAATGATAAAAGGGTTGGATTCCAAACAATTCATGCAAAAGCCTTTTCCCTCGAGTGCAGCTCCAAAACCAATCCCGAAAAAATTCCATATGTCCGAGATTTCCAAATATTACGGAACTACCGACCCTAACGAACACGTCACCTCTTACACATGTGCTATAAAGGGTAACGATATAGAAGATGACGAACTCGAATCTGTGTTGTTGAAAAAATTCGGAGAGACCCTTTTGAAGGGAGCAATGATTTGGTATCACAACGTGTCACCGAATTCCATCGACTCATTTTCCATGCTAGCAGATTCTTTCGTAAAGGCACACACCGGTGCCATAAAGGTCATAACAAGGAAATCAGACCTTTTTAAAGTAAAACAAATGGATAATGAAATGCTGAGGGAATTTGTGTCCCAATTTCAAATGGAACGCATGGAGTTGCCACTAGTCACAGACGATTGGGCCGTTCAAGATCTCACCCAAGGGTTGAATGAGCGAAGTTCGATAGCATCACGTCGGTTGAAATAAAATTTGATCGAATATCTAGCTGTAACTTGGACAGATGTGCACAATCGATATCAGTCAAAAATCAGGGTCGAAGACGACCAATTAGGAGCTCCTTCCGGATCAGTACATTCAAATAGGTCGGTTATTAAAAACCAGAGGGACATCGACGGAGAGCCAAGGTCGAACAGAGACCGATATCAACCATACACCACAAAAAGGAATAAGCGTTCGGGACGCAATTCCACCTAGAACAATCGAAGGAGTGATCAAGGACAGAATTCTCGGGGACTTATGAGCAAAAGTGGTTTTGACAAATATGCCGATCCTATAGAGGCACCTCGATTACCGGAATATAACTTTAGCATCGATGCATCGGGCATTGTATCGGCAATCGGAAGGATCAAGGATGCTAGGTGGCCCATACCCATACAAACCGACCCTTCCCAAATAAACCCAAATTCAATGTGCAAATATCATGGCACATATGGCCACAAGACCGAGGATTGCAGATAATTAAGGGAGGAGGTAGCCCGTCTATTCAATGAGGGACACCTTCGAGAGTTCCTCAGCGATCGAGCCAAGAACCATTTCAGAGAGAGAAATGTCAACAGAAAAAATGAACAAGTGGAACCTTAACTTATCATTCATATGATCGTCGGTGAGGTCGACACTCCACATGAACCCATACTCAAACGCACAAAGATACCGATCACTAGAGAAAAATGAACCCGAGATTATGTGCCCGAAGACATTTTATCATTCAACAATGAAGAAGCCGAAGGCATCTCTCAGCCCCACAACAACGCTCTGGTAATTTCTATCTTATTAAATAAATTTTAAGTTAAGCGTGTTTTAGTGGATCCAGGTAGCTCTGCGAATATCATCCGATCGAGGGTCATGGAGAAGCTCGGTATGCAAAATAAAGTCGTGCCCGCAACTCGGGTCTTAAACGGCTTCAACATGGCCAGTGAAACAACTAAAGGGGAGAGTATTCTACCGGTAAACGTGGCTGGGACCATCCAAAATACCAAGTTCCACGTAATCGAGGGCGACATGAGGTACAATACCCTACTCAGAAGGCCTTGGATCCACTATATGAGGGCGGTACCTTCGACTCTCCACCAAGTAATAAAATTCCCGATGTCGGATGGTGTAAAAACAGTGTACGGGGAGCAACATGCTGCGAAGGAAATGTTCGTGGTCGATGATGTAACGCCGATATCAACACTATCAACCTCAGAAAGGTCAAGCATCAAAGGTAAACGAGAAGTTAAATAGTAATCATAGCCGCCAGCCTCGGCCGAATCGAGGAAGCAGGAAATAGAAGAAGAGGAGGAGGATTTTCTGACCCCTCAAACTTTTATCATCCCCGAAGATTCTGACACCACCAAATCGACGGTCGAAGAGCTGGAACAGGTTATATTGATCGGGCATCTACCCGAGAGAAAGGTATACCTAGGAACGGGATTGACCCCCGAACTCAGGAAAAAACTTATTCAATTTCTTATCGATAACATAGTTTGTTTTTCTTGGTCCCATTTAGACATGACAGGGATCCCACCATCAATAACAATGCACCGGTAAAGCCTAGACCTTGGGTTCAAACCGGTGAAACAAAAAAGAAGACCTCAGTCCGAGGTAAAGCACACATTCGTAAAGGAAGAGGTAACTAAACTTCTCAAAATAGGGTCAATTCGGGAAGTAAAATATCCTGAATGGTTAGCCAATGTTGTTGTAGTCCCTAAAAAAGGGAACAAACTTAGAATGTGTGTAGATTATAAGGATTTAAACAAGGCGTGCCCCAAAAATTCTTTTCCACTGCCTAACATCGATCGCATGATCGATGCCATGGCCGGCCACGAGATCCTTACTTTTCTCGATGCCTATTCCGGGTACAATCAAATTCAAATGAACCCAGGGGACCGAGAAAAGACTTTATTTATCACCAAGTATGGAACGTATTATTATAATGTAATGCCCTTCGGGCTAAAAAATGCAGGAGCTACTTAACAATGCCTAGTAAATAAACTGTTCGAAGAACAAATAGGTAAGTCAATGTAAGTTTATATTAATAACATGCTAGTTAAGTCCCTATGCGCAGAGGACCATTTGACTCATTTGCAGGAAATGTTCAAACTTTTAAGGAAATACAACATGAAGCTCAACCCTGAGAAATGTGCTTTCGGGGTTGGTTCGGGCTAGTTCCTTGGCTTCATGGTATCCAATCGGGGAATTGAGATCAACCCTGATAAGATCAAGGCCATCGAAGACATCATCGTCGTGGATAGTGTAAAAGCCATGCAAAAGATAACCGGTCAGATAGCCGCCGTAGGCCGATTCATTTCAAGGTCGTTGGATCGAAGCCATAGATTCTTCTCTCTACTCAAAAAGAAGAACAATTTTGCCTGGACCCCGGAATGCCAACAGTCATTAGAAGAATTGAAGCGATACTTATTGAGTCCACCACTGCTGCACATACCGAAGGTAGATGAGAAACTCTATTATACTTGGCGATATCAGAAATCGCGGTGAGTGGCATACTAATTCGAGAAGAGCAAGGTACACAATTTCCTATTTATTATGTAAGTCGAACCTTAGGAAAGCAGAAACTAGATATCCACACTTAGAGAAATTGGCACTTGCACTGATAAGCGCCTCTAGAAAGTTAAGACCATACTTTCAATGTCAACCCATATGCGTGTTAACCATCTACCCACTTCGTAATATTTTGCACAAGCCCGAACTATTGGGCCGATTGGCCAAATAGGCTGTCGAACTCAGTGGGTATGATATCAAATATCAACCCCGTACAACCATCAATCTCAAATTTTAGCGGACTTCGTGGCCGATTTCATGCCAACCCTCGTACCCAAAGTTGAAAAAGAACTCTTGATAAAATCGGGTACATCATCAGGGGTTTGGACCCTCTTCACAGATGGTGCTTCGAATGTGAAGGGGTCCGGTCTTGGCATCATTTTGAAACCCCCACGGGTGGCATTATTAGGCAATCTATCAAAACCTCTAGGTTGACTAACAATGAGGCCGAGTACGAGGCCATGATTGCAGGTCTCGAACTAGCTAAACGCTTGGGAGAAGAAATCATTGAAGCCAAATGTGAGTCTTTACTAGTGGTGAACCAAGTAAACAAAACCTTCGAAGTTCGAGAAGATAAGATTCAAAGGTATTTGGACAAATTACAAGTAACTTTGTACCGTTTCAAGGAATGGACTTTACAACATGTGCCTCGAGAACAAAACAGTGAGGCCGACACACTCGCAAGTTTGGGGTCATCAGTCGAGGAAGATGAGATTGACTCGAGGACTGTAGTTCAACTCTCGGGATCCATAACCGAGGAAGGTCATACCGAGATAAATTCTACAAGCTTAACCTGGGATTGGAGTAATAAGTATATTGAATACTTGAAGAACGGAAAACTCCCATCGAACCCTAAAGAATCGAGGGCCCTACAAACCAAAGTTGCTCGATTCCTGTTGGATGAAGATGGAACATTATATAGAAGGACATTCGATGGACCATTGGCAGTATGTTTAGGACCAAGGGACACCAATTATATATTACGAGAGGTACATGAAGGCACTTGTGGAAACTACTCCGGCGCCGAATCACTAATTCACAAAATCATTAGAGCAGGGTACTACTGGGATAGCATGGAAAAAGACACTAAGGAGTTTGTTCAAAAATGTGATAAATGCCAAAGATTTGCACCGATGATCCATCAGCCCGAAGAATGACTTCATTCAGTCCTATCCCTACGGCCATTCATGAAATGGGGGATGGATATCGTTGGCCCTCTACCATCGGCCCCAGGTAAAGATAAATTCATTTTATTTATGACTGACTATTTCTCTAAATGGGTTGAAGCACAGGCGTTAGAGAAAGTGAGAGAAAAAGAGGTTATAGACTTCATCTGGAATCACATCGTGTGTCGATTTGGGATATCCGCAGAAATAGTATGCGACAATGGTAAGCAATTTATCAGCAGTAAAGTGAAAAAATTTCTCGAACACCATAAAATAAAAAGGATATTGTCAACATCATATCACCCCAGTGGGAACGGACAGGCCGAATCGACAAACAAGACTATCATCCAAAACCTGAAGAAAAGGTTGAACGAAGCTAAAGGGAAATGGAGAGAAATTCTGCCCAAAGTCCTTTGGGCATATAGAACAACATCGAAGTCTAGTACGGTGGCAACTCCATTTTCCTTAGTGTATGGTTCCGAAGCATTAATTCCAGTTGAAGTCGGAGAACCCAGTGCAAGGTTTCTACATACATCGGAGGAATCAAACCACGAGGCTATGAGTACTAGCCTCGAAGTATTAGATGAAAAATGAGAAACGGCACTTGTTCGAATGGCTACGCAAAAGCAACAAATCAAAATGTACTACAATAGAAGGTCATCGCCAACACTCGAGATCCTAATGAAGGGAAGCTTGGCCCGAATTGGGAAGGACCCTATCAAGTCCTCGATATAGTCGGAGGAGGGTCTTATAAACTCGTAACGATGGATGGCGAACCATTACCAAACAACTGGAACATATCACTCCTCAAACGATATTATTGTTAAGGTACGATTATCTCCCTTCTTTTGTTTATATATATATTTGACGCTAACTCATTGCAGGAGTTCGACCAAAGACATTGAGACCTCAGGTTTTAAAGTACGCATTGCACTCTTTTTCCCTTGGATCGGTTTTTATCCCAACCGGGTTTTTTCCGGTAAGTGTGCTACCTAAGGACAATTCAATAGTATCCAAGGCTTCTTTACAATCAACCTCAAATATTGGGGGGCTTTACCATCGAATAAATTGAGTTCGATACTAGAAAGTTATTTCATACCAAAGTCATGTCAAACAGGGTTTTGATAGGGAAACGTGTAAGGGCCAAATGGTCAAAACAAACCATGCCCGCATAGTTTTGCTCGAGTCCTGGCACAAAATACGAACACATGTATAATGACCTCTTTACTGATAACTCATATTTTGAAAATTTTGTTCTGCGTCATGATTCAAACAGGCTTAAGGGCCGACCATTACCAAAGGAGTTTTGAAAAACTTACACCATAAAGCCTACGGGCTATAATACTTCGAGTTCGAGTTCGAGCAATCACTCACTCGACTATTAAGCCTAAGGGGTATCTTACTTCGAGTTCGAGCAATCACTCACTCGACCATAAAGCCTACGGGCTACAATACTTCGAGTTCGAGTTCGAGCAACCGCTCACTCTACTATTAAGCCTAAAGGCTATCTTACTTCGAGTTCGAGCAATCACTCACTCGACTATAAATCCTACGGGCTACAATACTTCGAGTTCGAGTTCGAGCAACCCCTCACTCGACTATTAAGCCTAAAGGCTATCTTACTTTGAGCTCGAACTTATTATTGAACTCGGGGACTCACCCTTGCGTGTTTGAAAAACCTAAGGGTTTTTGTTCTAAGTTCGAACTTGTATTCGCTCGATTACAGAAGCTGCAATAATAAAATTTTTACAAGGCAAAAACACAAAACACGTTTTGAGCATAAAACTGAGAAGGCATTCAAAAGAAGTTTCTCTACTATATGTTGATAAAAAAGGTTATGTACAAGAGACCGATCAAGGCCTTGCAAAAAGGGAAACTAAGTCCTATCAAGGTTTTCGACCTCTTCTTCGGGAGCAACTTCTCCTTCCGGCCCCTCAATGGATTCGCCTCGACTGCCTTTTTCATCATCATCTTTGTCATCGAAGGAGGCAAGCTTCCTGGATTCAGTCTCAAGCACCTTGGCTCGGGCTATCTCCTCGGAGAGGTCAAAACGTCGAGTATGGATTTCCTCGAGGGTCTCCCTCCAGGATTGGCACTTGGCCGAGTCTATGATCCATTGCTCTCGGTCAGAAGCCTCCCTTAGCTGCATTTGAGCAGCCTCAACATCGGCCCGGTACGTAGCAATGGACTTATTCGCCATGACTTTTGTCATCTCGATCTCTACCTCGGCCTTAGCAAGCCCGGTTTTGAGCTCTTTGATCCTCTTATCTTGGGCTGAACTTTTCTATTTGACGCCCTGAGGTTGGACCTCGGCCGATAATAGTTTGGCCAAGGTAGCTTCTTTTTCTGCAGCCAGGCGGTCCATGGTCTCCTTCCACCAATCACACTCGGTCTTGACCTGATCGACTTCTCCCCGAAGCAACCCGATCTTTTCAACCTTTTGTTGCAGCTGAGATAACGAAGTGTTAGCTTCCACAGTTGGGTCGAGTCCGTACTCTATCAAAAGGATGCTCACCTGTTTATCTAGCTTGGCCTCTTCCTCACGAGCCTTGGACAAATCTGCTTGAAGATCCTTTATAGTCTCGTCCTTTTGGCTCAAAGAAACTTCAGAGCATTCCTCTTCTCTGAGACCTTTTGGAGCTCGGTCTCACACTGGCTGAGATCAGCTCAAAACTTGGCAAAGGCCTACATAAAAAGGGAAAACGCAAGTCAGATTTAGAAAAGAGTAAAGAAACAAAGTGCAGTAAACAAATTATTACCCGAGATATGAGGCGTTGGGCCTCTTCTAAGAGAATAGAAGCATCAGTAATATCAGAGGCATCATCGACTCCAGTAAAGCAATCCCGAAAGGGATCCCCTACACTTGATCCTCCGCCCATATTGGGGGTCTTCAACACTCGAGCTTCCCTTAACGCCTCCTCAGAAAAAGTTGGAAGTGAAGGCAAGTGGCCTGCTGTCATGGTCCCGAGCAAGTCGCTCGGGACGCTTTGATCGATCTTCGGGGTCTCAGAACAGGCCCCGTCCGGTGTGGTCGTAGATGACCGAGAAATGACCTCGACCTCCGGTAATTCAGGACCTTGACCCGATTTCGTTTTGGAAGCCTCCTCTACACGAGGCTTGATTTTAGCAGTCGTCGTTGGCTCGGAATGTTTGGAAACCTCAATGACTTTCCTAGGTCGGACTGTCAGTGCCGAGGCATTTTTATTTTCTTCCTCTTCTTCATCTCTCAGTTTTTGGACCGAGTCCATCGTAAGGGCGAGTACTTTTTGCCTCACCCTACGAGGCTTGGAATTGGGGTCCTCGGACTGCGAGGCAGTTTTCCTCTTCTTATCTTCACCCGACTTCGAAACCGGGGACTTGGTCCTTTCCTCACCACTTGAAGGCCTCAAAATGGCATCCTTGGCCAGGCCTGCATAAAAGAAAGTTAGTGACGAATGAAGTGTAAAGAGTATTCCAAAAGAGGCCCTTACCATGATTCCTGGCCTCTCATCTGCCTTTTGCCAAATCACGCCATGCGCGTTCGGTATAATTGGAAGTCGAGGCTAACTTCCGAACCCAATCCTCGAGGTCGGGCACCACTTGAGGCATCCAAGGAACAACTGCATATCACAAGGGGTATCATGCAAAGTCGAAGAAGGTACGAATAATAAAGTTTAAGAGATCACTTACGGTGAAAGTTACACTCCTCAGGGAATGACATATTCTCTTCCGGAATAATGTCACAGGTCCTCACCCATACAAAGCGGCTCATCCAACCCCGATCCTTGTCTTCATCGATGCTCGATATTAAGGCCTTCGTTGCCCGACGCTGGAGCCTGATTAGTCCTCGATAGATTCGAGGACGATACAACCGCATAAGGTGATTTAGAATAAACTCTAGCCCCCCGGCCTTGCTAGAGAAGAAGCACAGTATGATTACTATGCGCCATAGAGAGGGGTGAATTTGGCCAAGAGTTACCTGATATATTTTACAAAAATCAACAATCAGTGGGTCGAGGGGACCCAATGTGAAGGGGTATGTATAAACACTTAAGAACCCCTCCACATGAGCGGTGATGCTCTCTTTGGGAGAAGGAATTTGCAACACGATCTCGGGACCCCAGTTGCAGTCCTTCCTTATGGCCTCGAGGTGGCCCCTTATTTTTGAGCACATGTACATTGACACATGCTCACATCGGCCTGGGATCGATAAAGGGTTTTCGACTTTGAAATCAGACTTTAGAGTACACGGGCCAAGAACATACTCGTGGGGAAGCGGCTCCGCCGGCGCCTTGCCGCCAGATGGCCGGGAAGAGGAGGAAGAAGCTTTCTGTTTCTGTGGTACGGTCGTTGAGGTTTTTGCCATTTGTATAAGTAAAGAGGAGCGAAGGAAGATAAAAAGATGGTGATTTCAACACTGATGAAGATGGCTCTACAGGCACCGAAAAGGAGACGAAGAGAGTGAGAAGATTTAGAGGTCTGATTAGAGAAAAAAGTAAAGTTTGATTCAATGAAGGAGCAGGCTATTTATAGTCTAAACAGTGGCGATTCAATATCGGTAATGGCCGACCATCGCCTGACACGCGTTAAATGCCTCGGTAAATTGAACCGACGGGATAGCTATCACGTACGTCACGATCAGACTCGATGAAAACGTCAGTATATATCTAATTGAACCGTTGGAAAATCATGTCGTTTCTCATTATATCCTTCCCGAGAAACGAGGAGGCTATCTGTATACGGCCAAAACCGATTAGTCCGTCGTATGAACTGGTCTAGATGGTAATACTTTGATCGAAGAGCGTCTTCATAATATCAGATTAAGGTCCGAAGTCAGGTCATCAAGCTTGGAGTTCTAGGACTGATCAATGTCAAGCTCGATATCATTATCGAGCTCGAATCCAAATCGAGCTACGACGCGAAGCAAAATTGTCAAGCTTAAGATTTATAGGCCGACCGACACCGACCCAGAATCGATATCGGAATCCAAGTCGGAATCGAGCTCGAGTCAAGATTAAGAGATCGAGTTAATACCGAGCTCGAGTTAATATTGAGCTCACAAACAAGAGCTGTTGCAACCGCACTAGGGGAGAGAATTCTGGCAGGAATTAGGAAAAAGCTAATTCATCATGGGTTCCCCACTATGTATATTTTATTATATCTAAAGTAGGATCCCTCCATTATAGAAGGGATGATTATTGTTTCTGTAGAGGGGTGAGATATTGACATTGGAACAAGAATCCTATTTTCTCATATTGAAAGATTAACCTTTTGAGCTCCATTACTTCATCTTAATTTGTTCATTCGTTTCCCTCTTTTTTACTATGTTTATCTTTCATTCTTTATGGTCAAGATTGGGTGTTTCTATTTCTCTTTACGATTTGTGTCAAGTTATATCACATACCCTTAGAACTACGTACAAATTCAACTCTATCCGATTTTCCGAGTAAACAGACAGTAAACAACAACTTTAAGTCAAAGACCACAAAATCACATGATGCTAACGACAGGCAGCATAGAAGAAATGCATAACACCAAAACAATGCCTCCTAGAATGAGCAGTCGCCGAAAAAGGAAGTTTCGGCTAAACTAACAGTCACAAAAACATCACAAAACGGAGCAGTAATGAAAGATAAACAATGCCTTCTAATCCCAAACATCAATGTAACCCAAGAGCACATAGAAAACGAAAACATCATAGGCCAAAAGCATTAGTGAACAGAACATACAACGATCGCCGGAGAAAATTATTCTTCGGCCAGATTCCAGCTTACTCTGGCGAGTAGAAAAGAAATTTGGGGGATAAACAACAGTCATCGGAGAGGCCGATTCAAATAATTTTTGACATGAAAGTAAAATCGACCAAACGACATTATGATTGGAGAGGTTGTTTCGACGGTGATAGCACCGGAACAACGACCAAAAGATGAAGCAACAGAGGTCACCGAATTTCATGGCATATCCGATCAGATCTGGCCCGTTTCAGTGGATATCTGACCAAACAACAACGAAAATGAGGGGGGAGATGAAAGAGAGAGAGAGGCAGAAGGTGAGGCAGTGGTGGTCTGCCATTTTCCAGCCACTGGCGCCGGCCGGTGTATGAATAGAAGGAGAGAGGGTTGGAGGCTCCTCAACTAAAGAGAGGGGAGAGTGTAAAAAATGAAATTAGGGTTAGCCAACCCCTTTAAATATTTGATCCCTCCTTCCTCCTTTGTGTGTTGTTTCCCCCCTTTATTTATACTTAAAATCAAAACCTTCTTTTACCCAATGTGTAATGTGATTCATCTTTTCCCAACGTATAATAGTACATTTAGTCTTTACCCAATGTGTAAAACAATAACCATTATTATATTCTTAATCCTTTGGTCAATATCCAATGAATAAAATTATGTCATGTCAAATCAAATGTCTAATGGCATAAACTGTGTTGTCACATCGGACGTCATGTCACATCGAGTGTGTCATCACATCTGACGTTGATGGGTTTGACTGAACTTGATCTGTCACAATCCAATTTCTCTTATAGGTCGTGATTGCATCCAACGTCGCCGCTAGGCAAGCCAACGATGAAATAACTATGTGATTACTCCTTTTAATAGGTTTCCAAGTAATTAAATTCCATTTATTAAGAGATTTAAGAAGTAGGAAGTTTAATAAATAAAACAAAAACAATTGTGTGCAATCATAAATATATAAATACTCCAAAACCATAAAGTCTACTAGAGTGTGTGCCAAGACCTGGTGTCACAACTGTATGAGCACTAGTAGAATATACAAAACTCTAATTACTGTCTGAAATAACATAGACATAAAATAAGTACAAAAGAAAGGCTCTAGGTGTTGCAGAACGGCTTAGGAAACAACTTACCACTAGGCCTCAAGGTATCGGGGATGCGCGCCGGTGTGATCGCCAGATGCACCTGCCTCAGATCCGCACGGTTAGTGCAGAAATGTATCGTGAGTACATAAACAACATGTACCCAGTAAGTATCAAGTCTAACCTCGGAGAAGTAGTAACCAGGGGTCGACATCGACACTTACTATGGGCTAACAGTAAAAAAATACAGAATTCTAAATAAGGAGGGGTTATGTAAATAATAATGATAACTCAATAACAAGAAAAAAGTAAAATAATTCTTTCACACATAGAAAATCCCAAATATATTTCTGTCTTATATAATCTTAGCCTCTCAAGCTAGGAAAAAAGATATCACATATATAATTACACTTTGAGTGTTATCACGCACGATTATACCAAGGTCGTACGGCCCGATCTAGAATAATGTGTACACTGCCGAGGGTCGAGCGGCACGAAACATAGATGCATCTATCTACTGCCGAGGCATTTGGCCAGCTCCACAAGAAGAGAGGATACTTTATAAACAACATGTTTAAGAGCTAATACAAGGCTAATGTACAATGAAACACAATTTTTATTAAGGGTCAAGTAACCCGCCAAAACTCAATAAGTGAAATTCGGTCTTTTACAATTCCTTTAACAAGTTCAGATATAATTTAGGCACTTTAATTAAAGAGTAGGTTGCAAATGTTACAAGTATTTCATGATTCAGGTCCTAAGCTACCCAGACATAAGCATATTAGTAGCTACGCACGGAATCTCATCACCTCATACGTACGTAGCCCCCACAATTTGAAGCAAATAGCGATTTAAATTACCTATGGGGTAAATTTCCTCTTACAAGGTTAGGCAAGAGACTTACCTTGTCTCAAAGCTCACTTTTCGGCCTCAAATTCGCCCTAAAGCCTCAACTCGGTGCCGAACAATCCGAAACTAGGAAAATGTTGTATAAATTAATCAATATACGCTCAAAGGTTAATGATTTAGCTATTAGAGTTATTCCCCAACCCAAATTGGAAGATTCTTAAAATTTACCCCCGGGCCCACGTGCTCGGATTCCGGATATTTTCGAAGAAAGTTGTTACCCATAGCCTCACGAACTCAAATATACAATTTTTTCACTCAATCCCATAACCATTTTCGTGCGTAAATCCCATTCTTATCAAAACCTAGGGTTATTCATCTAAACCCATAATTCTCAGCAATTGTAATATTAAAATCTATCCATTATCTATGTATTTAACTTACATTGGATAGATATGGGGGAAACCCCTCTCCAAAATCTCCACAATCGCCCACGAAAAATGAAATAAATGAGTCAAAACAATAGTCTAAGTCCGTCTTAAACGACCTCACTCCATTCAGTGATTTCGCTTCTACGAACGGTCTACTGCATATGCGGAACCATTTCTGCGGAAGCTAGGTCACCTCTGCGGTCAGGCCTGGCCAGCCTCCAAGCGTACCTGCGGTCGCTTCCTCACAGAAGAGAGTCCACTTCTGTGAAAGTCTCATCGCTTCTGCGGTCCACAGGTCACCGCCCAGGCCGCTTATGTGATAGGAATCCTGCACCTGCGCCTTCGCAGATGCGGCCCTTTCCCGCTTCTGCGACTATGAGACAGACCCTCCCTTGTGCTTCTGTGGCTCTAGGCTCGCTTCTGCGAGCTCGCATCTGCGGCCAAAGGCTCGTAGATGCAGGCACACCAGAATTGGTGCACCAGCAGCCCTTTGGGCTCTAAATCGATCCAAGCATCATCCGGGTGGCACCCGAGGCCCCCGAGGCCTCGTCCGAACATACCAACAAGTTTGTAAATATCAGACGAACTCGTTCGCACCCTCAGAACACGGAAAAAAACATTAGAACTAAGGATCGCAACCCAAAACCAATAGGATCAACTTATGAACTTCAAGTTCTTCCAACTCGCTCCGAACGCGCCGAATAATACCTACACTACTCGGAATGACACCAAATTTTGCGTGCAAGTCTTACATCACCATACAAAACTATTCTTAGGCTCAAAATCCCAAACGGACCTCGATAATACCAAAACCTACTCCAAACCAAAGTTAAAGAACTTTTAAACCTTCAATAAGCCAACTTTCAACATTAAGCGCCGAAACACTCCCGGGTCATCCAAAACCCGATCTGAACATACACCCAAGTCCAAAATCATCATACAAATCTATTGGAACTATCAAACCCCGGTTTCGAGGTCTTTTACTCAAAACGTTGACCAAAGTCAAACTTAGCCTTTTAGAAGCCAACTAAGGAACTAAGTATTCCGATTTTAATCTGAACCATTCCAAACCCGAACCAACTGTCCCCGCGGGTCATAAAACAGTAAAAGCACATACGGGGAGTCTTATTTAGAGAAACGGGGATCTAGAAAGTAAAACAACTGATTGAGTCATTATGTTCTCCACCTCTTAAACAAATATTCGTCCTCGAACGAGTCTAGAATCATCCATGAAGTGCTGAATAGGTGTGGGTATATGCTCCGCATGTCCTTCTCGTCCTCCTAAGTCGCCTCCTTGATTGGTTGGACCCTCCACTAAACCTTTACCGCATAAATCTTCTTGGACCTCAACTGGAGAACCAGCCTATCAACAATGGCAACTGGCTCCTCCTCATAACCCAGGCTCTCATCTAACAAAACCGTGCTGAAGTCTAACACATGCGACCTGTCGGCATGATACCTCTGGAGCATAGACACGTGAAAAACCGGATGGACTCCCGATAGACTGGGAGGCCAAGCAAGCTCATAAGCAACCTAACCACCTCGTCTCAACACCTCCAATGGGCCTATAAATCTTGGGCTCAACTTGCCCTTCTTCCCGAACCTCATTATTCCCTTCATCGGCAAGACCTTCAAGAGAACCTTCTCGCCCACCATAAATGACAAATCACGCGCCTTCTGATCCGCGTAACTCTTCTATCTGGACTGTCCTGTGCGAAGTCGCTCCTGAATAAACTTTACCTTTTCCAAGGCATCCTTTACCAAATCAGTACCATATAACTTAGCCTTGCTGGGCTCAAACCATCCGATGGGCGAACGACATCACCGACCATATAAATCCTCAAATGGAGCAATCTCGATGCTGGACTGATAACTATTGTTGTAAGCAAACTCGGCCAAAGCCAAGAATCGATCCCATTGCCCTCTGAAGTCAATCACACATGCTCTGAGAATATCCTCCAAGATCTGAACTGTCTGCTCTGACTGACCGTCGATCTGTGGATGAAAGGCTGTGCTTAGCTCTACCCGGGTCCCCAACTTACTCTGTACTGCTCTCCAGAAATGCAAAGTAAACTGAGGGCCTCTATCTGAGATAATGGAGACCGGCACACCGTGCAACTGAACAATCTCCTGAATGTAAATCTGAGCCAACCTCTCTGAAGAGTACGTGGTAACAATCGGAACAAAATGTGCCTACTTGGTCATCCCCTCGACAATGACCCAAATAACATCAAATTTCCGCAAGGTCCACGGCAACCCAACTACGAAGTCCATAGTAATGCGCTCCCATTTCCACTCAAGTATAGTCATCTGCTGAAGTAGGCCACCTGGCCTCTAATGCTCATAGTTAACTTGCTGGAAATTAAGGAACCTTACTACATACTTAACTATGTCCTACCTGATCTGCCACCACCAATAATGCTACCTCAGGTTGCGATACATCTTTGTAGCACCTGGATGGATAGAATACCGAGAACTGTGTGCCTCATCTAGGATCTGCTCCCTTAAGCCATCGACATTAGGAACACATAGGCGACCCTGGAGTCGCAGAACACCATCCTCACCGATAGTAACCTCCTTGGCACCACCCTACACTACCGTCTCTCTAAGAACCAACAAGTGCGGATCATCAAACTGGCGAGACTTGATCTGTTGGAATATTGAAGACTGGGCGACAACGCATGCAAAAACTCTGCTGGGCTCTGAAATATCCAACATCACAAGTCTGTTAGTCAGGGACTGGATGTCTTAAGCTAGTGGCCTCTCCTCTGCTGAAACGAGTGCCAAGCCACCAATACTCTCCGCTTTTCTGCTCAAGGCATCCGCAACTACATTAGCCTTGCCCAGATGATAAAGGAAGGTAATATCATAATATTTTAGTAACTCAAGTCACCTGCGCTACCGCAAATTGAGAACCCTCTGCCTGAACAAATGCTGCAAGCTGCGATGATTGATGTAAACCTCACAAGACACCCCATAAATATAATGCCTCCAGATCTTGAGAGCATGAACAATCGCGACCAACTCCAAATCATGCACATGGTAATTCTTCTCATAGGGCTTTAGCTGACATGAAGCATATGCAATAACTCGCACCTCCTGCATCAATACGCAACCCAAGCCAACATGTGAAGCGTCGCAATACATTGTATACATCCCTGAACCGGAAGACAACACTAACACTGGTGCTGAAGTCAATGCGATCTTGAGCTTTTGGAAGCTTGCCTCACAATCATCGGACCATCAGAACAGAGCACCCTTCTGGGTCAATCTATTCAAAGGTGCTGCAATAGATAAGAAGCCCTTCACAAACCGACAATAATAACCTGCTAACCTCAGGAAGCTCCTGATCTCAGTTGCCATGGTAGGACGAGGCCAACTCTGAACTGCCTCGATCTTCTTGGGATCTACCTTAATACCCTCGCCTGATACTACATGTCCCAAGAATTCCACATAATTGAACCAAAATTCACACTTGGAGAACTTAGCATATAGCTTCTGTTTCTTCAAGGTCTGAAGCACCACTCTCAAATGCTGCTCGTGCTCCTCCATGCTACGTGAGTAGATCAAAATGTCATCAATGAAGACAATGACAAACAAATAAATATATGGCCTGAACACCCGGTTCATCAAATCCATAATCGCAACCGGGGCGTTAGTCAAACCAAAGGACATCACCAGAAACTCATAATTGCCAAATCTAGTCCGGAAATCCGTCTTCGAAATATCCGAATCTCGAATCTTTAACTGATGGTACCTCGATCTCAAGTCGATCTTGGAGAATACCCTAGCACCCTGCATTTGGTCAAACAAATCATCAATACGCGGCAACGAGTACTTGTTCTTAATGGTAATTTTGTTCAATTGGCGATAATTAATGCACATCCACATAATCCCATCTTTCTTCTTCACAAATAACACCGGTGCACCCCAAGACGACACACTCGGTCTGATGAACCCCTTTGCTAGAAACTCCTCAAGTTGTTCCTTCAGCTCCTTCAACTCTTTTGGAGCCATGCGGTACGGTGGAATAGATATAGACTGGGTACCTAGAGCCAAATCAATACAGAAGTAGATATCACGATAGGGTGGCATACCTGGAAGATCAGAAGGAAACACATCGAAGAACTCCCGGACCACGGGCAGTAAATCAATTGCCGGAGTCTCTACAGTAGTATCCCGAACATAAGATAGATAAGCCAAACAACTCTTCTCGACCATGTGTTGAGTCTTCAGAAAGGATATAACCCGACTGGATGTACTGACAGACGAACCCTTCCACTCCAATCTAGGCAACTCTGGCATCACCAAGTAACAGTCTTGGCATGGAAATCAAGGATGGCGTGATATGGAGACAACCAATCCATGCCCAGGATGACCTCAAAGTCAGTTATATTAAGCAACAAAAGATACGCTCTAGTCTCATAACCACAAAATGTAACAATACAAGACTGATAGATCCGATCCACAATAACGGAATCGCCTACTGGTGTGGACACATAAACATGAGTACCCAAGGACTCATGAGTAACACCCAAGTAATGAGCAAACATAGATGAAACATATGAATATGTAGACCCTGGATCAAATAGTACCGAAGCATCCCTACCACAGACATAAATAATACCTGTAATCATGGCATCTGAGGCCACTGTATCTGGTTTAGCTAGGAAGGCATAAAATCTAGCTGGAGTGCCTTTTAGCTGGCCTCCACCTCTAGGACGGCCCCTACCCACCTGCCCTCCACCTCTGGGCGGCCGGATGGCTGGTGGGGCAACTGGTGCTGGAATCAAAGGTTACTGACCCTACTGTACTGCCTTTCCCCAAATCTTGGGGCAGAACCTCCGCACATGACTAAGGTCCCCGCACTCGAAACAACCTCTCAGTACGGTGGACTGCTGACCTGAAGTATGATCCTGATGGCCGGAATACCCACTGGAGGAACCCTGAATAGCTGGTGGGTGGTAGAAACTCACTGGCATCGCGCTGAAATAAGGTCACACTGGAGCTCCCCGAGGAGGCGACGGTGCTGGATATATCGGCTTGCTAGAATGACCCCTCACAAACTGACCCTTGCCCCCAGCTGGGGCACCACTGAACTCTCCAGAATATCAAAATCGCTTATCCCTCATCGCCTGCTCTTGGCTCTGCTGACGGACACCCTCAATCTTCCGAGCTATCTCCACAACTAGCCATAAAAAGTCCCCATCTCCACCTCCTAAGCCATGTTGTCCTGGATACCAGAGTGCAACCCGGCAACAAACCTCCGCACTCTCTCTGCATCGGTAAGAAGTATCATAAATGCATGCCGAGATTACTCCGAGAATCTTGCCTCAGAGTCGGTCACCGACATCTAGCCCGGCTGAAGCTGCTCAAACTGAAACCGGAACTCTTCCCTCTAAGAGGGTGGAATATATCTATCCAAGAAGAGGCGTGTGAACTGATCCCAAGTCATGGGAGGAGAACCTACTGATCTGCTGAGAAGATAGGACTGCCACCATCTACGAGCCCTGCCCTCCAGCTGAAAGGTGGTAAAGTTTACCCCGTGGGACTCCAATATCCTAATGTTGTGCAGTATGTCTCTGCACCGATCGATAAAATCATGGAAGTCCTCATGCCGCTCACCCCCAAAGACAGGAGGATGAAGCCTGGTCCATCTGTCCAATAGCTTATGCGGATTACCGACCGCAGCTTGTCTGGGCTCAGGTATAGCTGCTGCAACTGGCTGATCTCCGCCCATGGGTAGTGCGCCCGGGGTCTGATATACGACATCTGCATGCCCTGGATCCTGAGTGGTAAGGGTCTGTGCTCCCCCTCCCGCCTGAGATATGGCTGGGTCTGCTGGAAATAAACCAGCCTAAGTCATAGAGTCTATGAACCGCAACATAAGGCCCATGACCTCCTGGAATCCCTGTGCAGACATGAAATCCACCGGGGCTGGATTTGCTGCAGGCACCTTGCCCTGCTCCTCAATAATAAGATCCTCTACTGGATCCACTGGTGTCATGACTGGAACAACTCTAGGAAACCCTCGTCCTCTACCATGAGCTGGAGCCCTCCCTCGGCCTCAGCCTCAGCCTCTAGAAATATGGGGAGCAGCTCCTCCATGATCGGGTACATCTGTTGCGCGCGTTCTCACCATCTGTGAGAGAATAAGAGAATGACACTTAGCACAACATCAACTGCACGATAGGAGATGAAGAAATGAGTAGTTTTCTAACACCCTATAGCCTCTCGAAGATAAGTACAGACGTCTCCGCACTGATCAACAAGATTCTATTAGGCTTGCTCATAACTTGTGAGACCTACGTGAACCTAGTGCTCTGACACCATGTTGTCACAACCCAATTTCTTCTATTGGCTATGATGGCGCCCAACGTCGCCGCTAGGCAAGCCAACGATGAAATAACTACATGATTACTCCTTTTAATAGGTTTCCAAGTAATTAAATTCCATTTATTAAGAGATTTAAGAAGTAGGAAGTTCAATAAATAAAACGAAAACAATTGAGTGTAATCATAGATATATAAATACTCCAAAACCATAATGTCTACTGGAGTGTGTGCCAAGACCTGGTGTCATAAGTGTATGAGCACTAGTAGAATATACAAAACTCTAACTACTGTCTGAAATAACATAGACAGAAAATAAGTACAAAAGAAAGGTTCTAGGTGTTGCAGAACGGCTTAGGAAGCAGCTCACCACTAGGCCTCACGGTATCGGGGATGCGCGCCGGTGTGACCGCCAGATGCACTTGCCTCAAATACTGCACGGTTAGTGCAGAAGTGTATCATGAGTACATAAACAACATGTACCCAGTAAGTATCAAGTCTATCCTCGAAGAAGTAGTAACCAGGGGTCAACATCGACACTTACTATGGGCTAACAGTAAAAAAATACAGAATTCTAAATAAGCAGGGGTTATGTAAATAATAATGATAATTCAATAACAAGAAAAAAGTAAAATAATTCTTTCACACATAGAAAGTCTCAACACCTCAAATGGTCCTATAAACCTTGCGCTCAACTTGCCCTTCTTTCCGAACCTCATTATTCCCTTCATCGGCGAGACCTTCAAGAGAACCTTCTCGCCCAACATAAATGACAAATCATGCGCCTTCTGATCCGCGTAACTCTTCTATCTGGACTGTGCTGTGCGAAGTCGCTTCTGAATCAACTTTACCTTTTCCAAGGCATCCTTTACCAAATCAGTACCATATAACGTAGCCTCGCTGGGCTCAAACCATCTGATGGGCGAACGACATCGCCGACCATATAAAGCCTCAAATGGATCCATCTCGATGCTGGACTGATAACTATTGTTGTAAGCAAACTCGGCCAAAGCCAAGAATCGATCCCACTGCCCTTCGAAGTCAATCACACATGCTCTGAGCATATCCTCTAAGATCTGAACTGTCTGCTCCGACTGACCATCGGTCTGTGAATGAAAGGCTGTGCTGAGCTCTACCCGGGTCCCCAACTCACTCTGTACTGCTCTCCAGAAATGCAAAGTAAACTGAGGGCCTCTATCTGATATAATGGAGACCAGCACACCGTGCAACCGAACAATCTCCTGAATGTAAATCTGAGCCAACCTCTCTGAAGAGTACGTGGTAACAATCGGAACAAAGTGTACCTACTTGGTCATCCCCTCGACAATGACCCAACCAACATTAAATTTTCGCAAGGTCCGCGGCAACCCAACTACGAAGTACATAGTAATGCGCTCCCATTTCCACTCAAGTATAGTCATCTACTAAGGTAGGCCACCTGGCCTCTGATGCTCATACTTAACTTGCTAGCAATTAAGGAACCTCACTACATACTCAACTATGTCCTTCTTGATCTGCCACCACCAATAATGCTTCGTCAGGTCGCTATAATCTTTGTAGCACCTGGATGGATAGAATACCGAGAACTGTGTGCCTCATCTAGGATCATCTCCCTCAAGCCATCGATATTAGGAACACATAGGCAACCCTAGAGTCGCAGAACACCATCCTCACCGATAGTAACCTCCCACCCTGCAGTACCGGCTCTCTAAGAACCAACAAGTGCGGATCATCAAATTGGCGAGATTGGATCTGCTTGAATAGTGAAGATTGGGCGACAACGCATACAAGAACTCTGTTGGGCTCTAAAATATCACACCTCACAAGTCTGTTAGCTAGGGACTGGATGTCCAAAGCTAGTGGCCTCTCTTCTGCTGAAATGAGTGCCAAGCTACCCATACTCTCCGCTTTCCTGCTCAAGGCATCCGCAACTACATTAGCCTTGCCCAGATGATAAAGGAAGGTAATATCATAATCTTTTAGTAACTCAAGCCACCTGCGCTGCCTGAAATTAAGATCCCTCTGCCTGAACAAATGCTGCAAGCTGTGATGATCGGTGTAAACCTCACAAGACACCCCATAAAGATAATGCCTCCAGATCTTTAGAGCATGAATAATCGCGACCAACTCCAAATCGTGCATAGGGTAATTCTTCTCGTGGGGCTTTAGCTGACATGAAGCATATGCAATAACTCGCACCTCCTACATCAATACGCAACCCAAGCCAACATGTGAAGCGTCGCAATACATTGTATACATCCCTGAACCGGAAGATAACACTAACACTGGTGCTGAAGTCAATGCGGTCTTGAGCTTCTGGAAGCTCGCCTCACAATCATCGGACCATCGGAACGGAGCACCCTTCTGGGTCAATCTATTCAAAGGTGCTGCAATAGATAAGAAGCCCTTCACAAATCGACGATAATAACCTGCTAACCCCAGGAAGCCCCTGATCTCAGTCACCGTGGTAGGACGAGGCCAACCCTGAACTGCCTCGATCTTTTTGGGATCTACCTTAATACCCTCATCTGATACTACATGTCCCAAGAATGCCACATAATTGAACCAAAATTCACACTTGGAGAACTTAGCATATAGCTTCTGTTTCTGCAAGGTCTGAAGCACCACTCTCAAATGCTGCTCGTGCTCCTCCATGCTACGTGAGTAGATCAAAATGTCATCAATGAAGATAATGACAAACAAGTCAATATATGGCTGAACACCCGGTTCATCAAATCCATAATCGCCACTGGGGCGTTAGTCAAATCGAAGGACATCACCAGAAACTCATAATGGCCAAATCTAGTCCGGAAAGCCGTCTTCGGAACAACTGAATCTCGAATCTTCAACTGATGGTACCCCGATCTCAGGTTGATCTTGGAGAATACCCTAGCACCCTGCAACTGGTCAAACAAATCATCAATACGTGGCAACGGTTACATGTTCTTAATGGTAATTTTGTTCAACTGGCGATAATCAATGCATATCCACATAGTCCTAGGAAACTACTCTTTTCTTTATCTCCTATCGTGCAGTTGATGTTGTGCTAAGTGTCATTCTCTTATTCTCTCACAGATGGTGAGAACGCGTGCGACAGATGTACCCGATCATGGAGGAACTGCTCCCCATATTGCTAGAGGCTGAGGCCGAGGGAGGGCTCCAGCTCGTGGTAGAGGACGAGGGTGTCCTAGAGTTGTTCCAGTCATGCCACCAGTGGATCCAGCAGAGGATCTTATTATTGAGGAGTAGGCGAGGTGCTTGCAGCAAATCCAGCCCTGGTGGATTTCATGTCTGCATAGGGATTCTAGGAGGTCATGGGTCGTATGCTGCAGTTCGTGGACTCTATGACTTAGGCTAGTTTATTTTCAGTAGACCCAGCCACATCTCAAGCAGCAGGGGGAGCACAGACCCCTACCACTCAGGATCCAGGGCATACAGTTACCGTATATCAGACCCCGGGTGCACTACCTATGGGTGGAGATCAGCCAGTTATAGCGGTTATACCTGAGCCCAGACCAGCTGCGGTCGGTGACCCGCATAAGCTATTGGACAGATGGACCAGGCTTCATCCTCCTGTCTTTGGGTTTGAGCGGCATGAGGACCCCCAGGATTTTATCAATCGGTGCAGGGACATACTGCACAACATGAGGATATTGGAGTCCTACGGGGTGAACTTTACCACCTTTCAGCTGGAGGGCACGGCCTGTAGATGGTGGCAGTCCTATCTTCTCGCAGATCATTAGGTTCTCCTCCCATGACTTGGGATCAGTTCACACGCCTCTACTTAGACAGATATATTCCACCCTCTTAGAGGGAAGAGTTTCGATTTCAGTTCGAGCAGCTTCAGTTGCGCCAGATATCGGTGACCGACTATGAGGCAAGACTCTCGAAGTTGTCTCGGCATGCACTTATGATACTTCTTACCGATGCAGAGAGAGTGCACAGGTTTGTTGCCGGGTTGCACTCTGGTATCCAGGCCAACATGGCTCGGGAAGTGGAGATGGGGACTTCTTACGGCTAGTTGTGGAGATAGCTTGGAGGATCGAGGGTGTCCGTCAGAGGAGCCGAGAGCAGGCGACGAGGGATAAGCAGTTTTGATATTCTGGAGAGTTCAGTGGTGCCCCAGCTGGGGGCAGGGGTCAGTTTGTGAGGGGTCTTTCTAGCAGGCCCACATATCCAGCATCGTCACCTCCTCGGGGAGCTCTAGTATGACCTAATTTCAGCGTGATGCTAGTGACTATCTACCGCCCACCAGCTATTCAAGGTTCCTCCAGTGGGTATTCAGGCCATCAGGGTCAGACTTCAGGTCAGCAGTCCACCGTACTGAGAGGTTGTTTCGAGTGCAGGGACCTTAGTCATGTGCAGAGGTTTTGCCCTAGGTTTTGGGGCAAGGTAGTGCAGCAGGGTCAGTAGCCTATGATTCTAGCACCAGTTGCCCCACCAGCCGTCCGCCCCCCCAGAGGTGGAGGGCAGGTGGGTAGGGGCCGTCCTAGAGGTGGAGGCCAGCCAGGAGGTGCTCCAGCTAGATTTTATGTCTTCCCAACTAGACTAGATACAGTGGCCTCAGATGTCGTGATTACAAGTATTATTTATATCTGTGGTAGGGATGCTTCGGTACTATTTGATCCAGGGTCTACATATTCATATGTTTCATCTTTGTTTGCTCATTACTTGGGTGTTACTCATGAGTCCTTAGGTACTCATGTTTATGTGTCCACACCAGTGGCGATTTCGTTATTGTGGATCGAATCTATCGGTCCTGTATTGTTACATTTTGTGGTTATGAGACTAGAGCGGATCTTTTGTTGCTTGATATGACCGACTTTGAGGTCATCCTGGGCATGGATTGATTTTCTCCATATCACGCCATCCTTGATTTCCATGCCAAGACTATTACCTTGGCGATGCTAGAGTTGCCTAGATTAGAGTGGAAGGGTTCGTTTGTTAGTACATCCAGTCGGGTTATCTCCTTTCCGAAGGCTCGAAATATGGTCGAGAAGGGTTGTTTGGCTTATCTAGCTTATGTTCGGGATACTACTACAGAGACTCCGGTGATTGATTCAGTGCCCGTGGTCCGGGAGTTCTCCGATATGTTTCCTTCGGATCTTCCAGGCATGCCACCCTATCGTGATATCGACTTCTGTATTGATTTGGCTCCAGGTACCTAGTCTATATCTATTCCATCGTACCGCTTGGCTCCGAAAGAGTTGAAGGAGTTGAAGGAATAACTTGAGGCGTTTCTAGCAAAGGGGTTCGTCAGACCGAGTGTGTCGCCTTGGGGTGCACCGGTGTTATTTGTGGAGTGTTATCACTCACGATTATGCTAAGGTCGTACGGCCCGATCCAGAATAATGTGTATACTGTCGAGGGTCGAGCGGCATGAACCATAGATGCATCTATATACTGTCGAGGCGTTCGGCCCGCTCCAGAAGAAGAGATGATACTTTATAAACATGTTTAAGAGCTAATTCAAGGCTAATATACAATGAAACACATTTTTTATTAAGGGTCAAGTAACCCGCCAAAACTCAATAAGTGAAATTCGGTCATTTACAATTCCTTTAACAAGTTCCGCTATAATTTAGGCACTTTAATTAACAAGTAGGGTGCAAACGTTACAAGTATTGCATGATTCAGGTCCCAAGCTACCCTGACATAAGCATAGTTAGTAGCTACGCACGGACTCTCGTCACCTCGAGCGTATATAGCCCCCACAATTAGAAGCAAATAGCAATTTAAATCGCCTATAGGGTAAATTCCCTCTTACAAGGTTAGGCAAGAGACTTACCTTGTTTCAAAGCTTGCTTTCCGGCCGACCACAAATTCTCCCTAAAGCCTCAACTTGGTGCCGAAGAATCCGAAACTAGGCAGATGTTGTATAAATTAATCAATATATGCTCAAAAGTTAATGATTTTGCTATTAGAGTAATTCTCCAACCCAAATTGGAAGATTCTTAAAATTTACCCCAGGGCCCACTTTCTCGGATTCCGGAAATCTTCGAAGAAAGTTGTTAACCATAACCTCACGAACTCAAATATATAATTTTTTTCACTCAATCCCATAACCATTTTCGTGGGTAAATCCCATTTTTATCAAAACTTAGGGTTATTCATCTAAACCCATAATTCTCACAAATTTTCACGTTAAATCTACCCATAATTTATGTATTTAACTCACATTGGATAGATATTACTTACCTCAAATAGCTAGGTGGAAAACCCTATCCAAAATCTCCAAAATCGCCCACGAAAAATGAAATAAATGAGTCAAAACAATGGTCTAAGTCCGTCTTAAATGACCTCACTGCCTTCAGCGATTTTGCTTCTCCGAACGGTCTACTGCATCTGCGGAACCACTTCTGCGGAATCTAGGTCGCATCTGCGGTCAGGCCTGGCCAGCCTCCAAGCGCACCTGTGGTTGCTTCCTCGCAGAAGCGAGTCCGCTTCTGCGGAAGTCTCACCGCTTCTGCGGTCTACGGGCCACCGCCCAGGCCTCTTCTGCGATAAGAATCCCGCACATGCGCCTTTGAAGATGCGACCCTTTCCCCACTTTTGCGACCACGAGACAGCCCCTCCCTTGTGCTTCTGCGGCCCTGGGCTCGCTTCTGCGAGCTCGCATCTACGGTCAAAAGCTCGCAGATGCGGGCACACCAGAGCTGATGCACCAACAGCCCTTTCAGCTCTAAATCGACCCGATCATCGTCCGGGTAGCACCCGAGGCCTCGTCCGAACATACCAACAAATTTGTAAACATAAAACGGACTTGCGCGCACCCTCAGAACGCGGAAAACAATATTAGAACTAAGGATCACAACCCAAAACCAATAGGATCAACTTATGAACTTCAAGTTCTTCCAACTCGCTCCGAACACACCGAATCATACCTAAACTACTCGAAATGATACCAAATTTTGTATGCAAGTCTTACATCACCATATGGAACTATTTCCAAGTTCGGAATCCCAAACGGGCCTCGATAACACCCAAAACCTACTCCAAACCAAATTTAAAGTACTTTTAAACCTTCAATAAGCCAACTTTCAACATTAAGCGCTGAAATGCTCCCGGGTCATCCAAAACCCGATCCGAACATACACCCAAATCCAAAATCATCATACAAACCTATTGGAACCATCAAACCCCGGTTCCGAGGTCGTTTACCCAAAATATTGACCAAAGTCAAACTTAGCCTTTTAAAAGCCAATTGAGGAACTAAGCATTTCGAGTTTAACCCGAACCCTTCCCAACACGAACCAACCATCTTCGCAGGTCATAAAATAGTAAAAGCACATACGGGGAGTCGTATTTAGGGAAACGGGGATCTAGAAAGTAAAATGACCGATTGGGTCGTTAAATGTTTCGTATTTTAAAATAAATTCTATCGACTTTCATGTGATTAATAGACCGTGTTCTAAATTAAAAGATGATTATTTAATTAGAAAATATGGCTTGTAATATTTATTAAACTATCAAATACTACAATAACGTTGTAGTAATTATTATTTTTATTTTTGAAGGATAACAAATTGATAGAAAATCCTAGTATTGAGAAATAGGACAATTATCAATAAATTATTTTAAATTTTAGAAAAATGCACAAAATAGTAGTATTTAACTAATTGCAATAAAATGACAAAAACTCCTTTATAGTTTTTAGAATAGGAATAATTATCAATAAATTACATTAAAGTTAAAAATATGCAAAAATACTATATTTTACTATATAACGACTAGGAAGCCTGCAGAAGTTAATTTTAAAAACGGAGGGTCAAAATTGAGTGTCAACAGGTGCCCCTCTTTGACCGGAGATGATGTAAGAGTCTTCAGGCAAAAATATTGACGTCATACTCAATGTTTGCCCGACGTGACAGAGTGGCAACAAAGGGTTTTGAAGATTGTGACCGAACTCTAGTATTTGAGTTGCCTACATATGTTGGGTTGCACGAGAATCAGGCCGCATGTAGTTATGGAATTCATTTGAGTACTACTTATGAATCGTAGCTTTATGGAGTGGGAGACAAAGGATTCTGATGTTCGAGGATGAAAACGTTCGTGTGATCTCGACATTGCTTCCAAGATTGCCCCTGTGTCGGACTTTGGTAACTCTGAGACATGGACGTTTGATGATTTGTGTCGAGTTTCCTACATATCTGGAAGGCTACAAGAATCAGGCTGATTATAGTTCGAGAAAGCGATAGGATGATTTGATTTTGATTTTGAAAATTGCCCCAGCATTAGGCTGTGATGACACTGGATTTATTCTGACTATGGGGGTTCGTAATACCTACACACCCCATGTCAATAGGACGTAAGATGAATGATACTTGGGTACATGCTACCGATTGTTGTCGGAAAGTTTGACGTCCGTCCTCAAAATCTGCCCCAGTTTATTTGCTAAAAACTAATTACATGTTGTGTTGCGTCTTTGATCAGTAGAGTTTACGAGGTGTGAACTATGCTTATGTATGACTTGAGAGGGATGGATTGTAGTGGCTTGAATGATGTATGTGGATTTGATATGAGGATGATATGATTATTATTTTTGAATGAAATAGGGTCCCAGGTTGGAAGTCTATTATGAAAGAGATCCGGTCTAGATACAGGTCTAAAATGATTGGAGCACTTTGGATTTCGAAGGAAATTCGGACTGTGTATCGATCCGAAGTGATCGAAACACTTTAATTTTATATGGGCTATGTCACCGTTCCGATGCGATATCGGAGCACTTTGTTGTTAGACGGGCTATGTACCTGTTCTAATGTGATATCAGAGCATGTTGAATGTAAATCTCCATGCGATGGGAGTATTTGACTTGAATTTAAATCTCCACGTGATGGGAGTGACTGGAATTGAAATCTCTACCCGATGGGAGTGACTGGAATGTAAATCTCCACGTGATGGGAGTGACTAGAATGTAAATCTCCACACAATGAGAGTGTCTGGAATACAAATCTCCATGCGATGGGAGTGACTGGAATGTAAATCTCCACACGATGGGAGTGACTGGAATGTAAATCTCCACACGAGGGGAGTGACTGAAATTTAAATCTCTATGCTATGGAAGTGACTAGAATGTAAATCTCACGCGATGAGAGTGACTGGAATGCAAAACTCCATGCGATGGGAGTGACTGAAATGTAAAACTCAACGCAATGGGAGTGGCTTGAATATAAAACTCCATGTGATGGGAGTGACTGGAATGTAAATCTCCATACGATGGGAGTGACTTGAATTTAAATTCGAATTTCCACACGATGGGAGTATTCGATGGGTTGTGTAATGCTCCGATGCAACATTGGAGCATTTGAATGTAAAACCGACTGGTAATTACGGTTCTAAAGTGATATCGGGGAATTTGAAATATAAAATACATGTATTAGAAGGTGGGCGCCTGTAAAATTTAACTTTGAAATAAAATTTCCATTGTTCAGGAGGGCACCTGAAAAAAGCAAGAAGTTATATTTCCTGTGTAAGAAATTTGATGATAATGGTTCTACTTGTCTTTTGTTGTTTTATGCATTTTTGCTATTTTTGTAGCTTTTGTAGAGAATATTTGAAAATTTGAAGAGTGAAGAAAGACTGCGATTTATTGATTGATCATTTTTTGACTTTGGTTGGTATCAATAATTAGTTTTGTGCATAAGAATTTTCACCATATACTTTCTAGCAAACCAAGATCAGCTTATGGGTAATTTCTATAGCTTCGAGTGGTACCTCAGGTATACCTAAGTATCAACAAGATTTGTTTATCTTGCTTCAATCAAAGGTTTTGAATTCTGCCTATCCTTATATTTCAAGTGCCCTCACCACAAAGAAAGTCCTAATTTGTGCATACCTTTTTTGAAGTATTTTGATTTCTAGGATATTTTGATGAAGTACACTCACATTCAGAAAGATGTTCAATGCATGCGATTGAGATACCATATGCTTGACCTTTATGTGAGTATTCACTAGTGTAAGTACACTTGGAATAGGATCACGTAGGGCTTGCTATTGGCTTGTAATGTAGGCTTGGGGACGGGTAGAATATTTATTTGGGATTAAAGTGACTAATCCATCCTCGAGCACTGCACTGTATCCGTATTTTTGGCGTTCAAACCATGCTTCGGCGCTTGATCTTTTCGGCTATGATGTCCCCTTCTTCTTGTTTTGACTTCTTTTGAACTTGTAGGAGATTCTTCTTCCTTTTTCAGAGATTATTTCTTTCTTCTTATTTTTTTCTTTTTGAAGTTTCTCTTGCTTTGCAGGAGTTTTCCCCTTTTTATTGGATTTTTCTTTGGATATTTTGGAAGTTTTCTTCTCCTTTTTGGATCCTCCCTTTGAATTGTTGAGTTTCCGCTTTCTTTTCCTAAAGTCATGTCTTCGATTGTCTTGGGCTTTGTATCTTTCACTTTGCATGCTTGTCGCCTTCATTTTAATCTTTGTCCGAAGTTGCTCGTTTCCAGTGCACTCGAGGAGGTCGGGCCAAGAGAGGGGTAGTGCATTTAAGCACCAAGAAAGGTATGGGCTAAGATGTGATTATCCAAGAAAAGTTTTAAGGCTCAAAGGGGAAATGCTAGGGATTGATGTCGTTTGGTAGGCTAGAAAGGAACAATCGGGTCGAAGAAGGCCATGATCCTTTCCCAAACCAAACGTTACTTAGGATTCGCCTCAACAAACATTTGGGCCAAGTTCTAGATCAATAATACAATGATAATGAATTTTAATTTAGGCTCACCACACAATGCACATGAAATAATAAGGTCGGCTTTGTCCTTACCCTAACTGTAAGCATCAAATTCTTTCAAGCGTCACTAAGGCTTAATTAAGAGGGACCACAAGAATCTATGGTTTGCCCGAAGCTGATCCTCTCCAACATACCAATTAACACTTATTATTTCCTATGCACACTCCTAACTGTGTTGGTACCAACTAACTCAATATTTTGATAATTATTTTATTCTTTCCTTTTTTTTTAATTTTGATAAATGGGACCAAACCCAAGGAAAGGTTCCCTTTTTATTTTTGAATTTTTGACTTGGTAAATATTTTTGATTTTTGACAAATGAATGCGAACCCAAGAAAGGTTCTTGCTTTCCCTTTTTTTTGAATTTATTTGAAAGGTAGGGTGAACCCAAGAAGGGTTCTTGATTTTTCTTTCTGGTTTTTGAAAGATAGGAAATCGTACCCACGGAAGGTCTTTAACTCCGAATCCATGACATGTTCTTGATTCCCTCTCCTCTTGATTTGATGTTTTTTTTAAAAGATGAGACCGAATCCGAAGAAATTATCTTCACTTTCGTTTTGGACTTTTGAACGATTAGACCGAACTCGAAGGAAGGGTCTTGAATTTTATTTTGATTTTTTGAAAAATGAGACCGAACCCGAAGGTTGCCTACGTATCTCGTTGAGATAAGAATCAGGTCAGCGTAGTTCAGAAAGATTAGAAATAGAGAGAAACATTTTCAAAATCTTATTTCATTTCATTTTTTTTGAGTTTTTGAATTCCTTTAAGAGAGGCTTGTAAGAAGGAAAAGATAGGTATTTTTGGATTTTTGAATTTCCTCAAGTAAAAATATAAAGGAAGATATATTTTGGATTTTGGTGTCTCAAGAAAGACTTTTAAGTAAGAAATAGAGAACAATATATGTATATTTTGATTTTTGTTTGATTTTGGAAGTGTTCTTTTTGTGAAGATCTTCGGTAAACTGTGACCCGACTGAACAGACTTGATTGATTCGTCAAGCTAAGGACGAGGAAATCCGGACCCATGACAGGTTGCCTACGTATCTTGACACGAGGTCAAGAATTAGGTACGTGTAGTTCGTGAAGATTAGAAATAAACGGAAGAAATTTTTAATTTTTGGAATTTCCTCAAGGAAGACCTATAGATAGAAAAATAGTTTTGGATTTTAATTTTGACATCTCACGGAAAGACTTCGAGAGAAACAATAAATGAAGATATATACCTGTTTAAATTTCTCTTTTTGACTTTTTGGAAATGATCTTCTCGTAAAGATCTTTGGTCAACTATGACCCATATGGCCAGTATTGACCGACTCATCCAACTAAGGATTAGGAAAATCAGATCCATGATAAGTTGCCCACATATCTTGACATAAGGTCAAGAATCAGGTACGCATAGTTCGAAAAGGGTGGAGAGTATGAGATGTATGGTTTTCAACACTTCTTTTACTCTCATATTTCAAAGAATTACAAATTGCATCAAAGATATGTATCAAATGCAAGGGTATAGAAAAACTCGGAGCAATGTCTCGTAGTGTCCATGGTTGGATGTCGTATCTTTTGAAGTTGAACAACGACTCCAATCGGAAAACGTGCCCCAGTTGTCCATTTTGTGGCCTCCTGGTTGTTTGTAGGACAATTGTTGTAGTTGTCCCTCGATTGATCGTGGGGATATTTTGTTGCGACCTTCGAACTATCTATGAGAACCATTTGGTGATTGTCCCCGGTTGTTAACCAAGGCGATTATCCTACCAAGATATAGTAATGTGTGAAAGTAGGGAAGGCATAAATAATGAGAGAGTTTAGAAGTGTGATTGTATAAATGATACTCCCCTGATTGTCCGTTTGATGTTCTGCAAAGTCCGATGTTGGACTTATTTCCCGTGCAGTCCTAGGATGATGCACCTTTCGGCTGTCCATGGGAACCATTTGATGATCGTCCCTAGTTGATAACCGGAAATGATTTTCTTATAAAAATATAGAAAAGTGGTGAGAGCAGCAAAGTCATGAAAAATGGAGTTGAGAAATGAGATTGCAAAACCAATACTCACTTGATTATCTGACTGATGCTCCAGAAAGTATGATGTTAGATGATATCTCCTGTGAAGTGCCCAGGATGATATTCCTGCAAAACTTAGAGGAGAAAATGTTAGAGTCCCTCTCATGTGAAGTTATAAAATTAAGAGGGTGCAGAGTTAGGCTGTGCAGCCAGTGGTGTATCCGATTGTAATCGGGAACGCGATGTCGGCATTCCATGATGGTTTCGGAGGTGATGTTGTCCCTCCTGCATCCAAATAAAAATTCTTAGTTCGAGGGAGGGGAATCTATTTGTGTTGAATCAAGCCTTTAAATGATCTTCTTTGTTTGTCTGAGTCGTGCGAGCATGACATTCCTCGAAGGCCGGGCTTCCAACCTATCCCTGTAACAAAATGAATTGACTTGTACTGGATTCTTGAACTCGGGAAAGTGAGAGTGAACACCATGGCTCTATAGCTAGATGTGCGATAAAAAGACTTGCATCCCATATTTTGGGATTTAAGTCGAGTGAGGGTTGGGGTAAGACCGGTGTGATATTTTGAGATTTGGAATTTAGGTGAAATTTGGTTGACGCTCTTTGGAGGTTTCGAGGTTGAGAGCATCATTACACTGTTCCAAAATAACTGCCCCAAGTTTTAGTATTGAAGCAATTATTTTGAAATAGTGGGGAGACTGAACCCTTATGTAGGGTTGCCTATGTATCTTGCCAAATCAAGAATCAGGTCAAACCAGAGTTCGGGCCAACTACTAAAATTATACATTGAATATGTGCGGTTGTCATGAGTGGGTTATTTATCTTTGAGAATAAGTGGTTGCGAATGAGAATTCTTGGGTGGGTGGGTGGAGACTGGTAACTCTCGAATAAGAGATATATGATAGCGTAGTGCATGGTGTCATAGAGATGCTTTAGTATTATTTGATTTGAGTTCTACTTATTCGTATGTGTCATCCTACTTTGCATCATATTTGGATATGTCTCATGATTCTTTGAATAATCCTATCTATGTGTCTACACAAGTTGGAGATTCTATTGTGGTGGATCATGTCTATCGATATTGTGTAGTCACTATTAGTGGGTATGTTACTATAGTTGATCTTTTATTATTTAACATGCTTGATTTTGAGGTGATTCTTGGCATGGATTTTTTATCCCCGTATCATGCTACCTTGGATAGTCACGCTAAGACTGTGACTTTGGCTATGCAAGGATTGGCTAGATTAGAGTGAAGAAGGTAGCTTGGTCATTCCACAGGTATGTTGATTTCATTATTGAAGGCTCATCGTATGGTTGAGAAGGGATGTCTAGCATATTTTTCTTTTGTTCAGGATTCTAGCGTAGAGATTCCTTCCACGGATTCGACACCAGTGGTGAGAGAGTTTTCGGAGGTGTTTCCTATGGTTGTTAGGTATGCCACCAGATCGAGATATTGATTGTGGTATAAACTTGGTTACCGGTACCCACCCCATGTCTATTCCACCATATCTCACGACTTCAACTAAGTTGAAGGAATTGAAGGAGAAGTTTCAAGATTTGCTTGATAAAGGATTTATTAGACTGAGTGTTTCTCCTTGGGGCACACCGGTGTTGTTCGTGAAGAACAAGGAAGGTTCTATGAGGAAGTATATTGATTATAGGTAGCTGAACAAGGTTACTATCGAGAACAAATATCCATTGTCTAGCATTAATGATTTTTTGATCAGCTTCAGGTTGCCATAGTGTTCTCGAAGATTGAATTGAGGTCGGGCTATCATCAGTTGAAGATTAGGATTTCAGATATCCCTAAGACGGATTTTAGGACTCGGTATGGTCAGTATGAGTTCTTAGTGATGTCATCTGGTTTGACTAATGCTCCAACGACATTCATGGATTTGATGAACAGGGTGTTCAGCCCTTATTTAGATTCTTTTTTGATTATCTTCATTGATGACATCTTGGTTTACTCTCGCAAAATAGAGGAGCATGAGCATCACTTCAGAGTAGTACTTCGGACAATGAAGGATTAGAAGCTTTATGCAAAGTTTTCGAAATGTGAGTTTTTGTTGGATCCAGTTGCATTCTTGGGTCATGTGGTGTCTAGCGATGGTATTAAGGTTGATCCCAAGAAGATTGAGGAGGTTTAGAGTTTGCCTAGACCTCCACTTTTACAGAGATTAGGAGTTTCTTGGGTTTGTAATGCTATTATCATCGTTTTGTGGAGAGGTTTTCATCCATTGAAGCCCATTAACTAAGTTGACTTAGAAGAGTGCTCAGTTCTAATGGTCTGATGAGTGCGAGGAGAGCTTTAAGAAGCTCAAGACTGCTATGATTACAGCCCTAGTGTTGGTGTTGCCCACAGATTCTAGGCCATACAATGTATATTTTGATGCTTCACGCATTGGTCTTGGTTCAATGTTGATGCAGGAGGGTAGAGTGGTTGCTTATGCGTCGTGGCAATTGAAGCTCTTGTGAAGAATTATCCGGTTCATGATTTAGAGTTGGCAGCGGTTGTGCATGCACTTATGGAGGCATTACTTATATGGTGTGTGATGTGAGGTTTATATTGATCATTAGAGTCTTCTACATTTTTTCAAGTAGAAAGATTGGAATTTGAGGCAGTGGAGGTGGCTTGAGATACTTAAGGATTATGATATCACTATCTTGTATATTTCTATATCGTCTAACAAATCCAAAGCGTATAACAGAGGCATCAAGTAGCATGTTAGAAGATAAACATAGACAACATAAGTCATAAAGGATTCACTTGCATAGTCCACTGCTCCGGCCTTATGTTCAAAACAAGCCACATCGGATTCCATATGAGAATCAACCAAAAATCTATCAATTTCTCACAACATGCATGTACTCCATCAGGGGAAACATGAGAGGGCGACACTAGGGTGATGGATCCATATCCACATGATACATGACAAAGATGTTGTGCCATAACAATATCAATATCACCATATCCACATGACAAAAACCTCGTGCCATAACAATATCAAGATCACCATAGCCATATGGCAGAAACCTCGTGGTATATAGAAATCAATACACTCAACATGTCTAAATGTGCCATAAATATGAAATCCCAAAATAGCATTTAATCTAAGGATGAATATGCTCACAATAATCAATAAGGTACACAATGACATAATAAATAAATGTGGGGATGTGTGCTCAAAATATAAAGCATGACTACATCTAAATCAAGTATATCCACAATTTCACGAAAAGCCCATCTTAGACAATCGAGAGGTAGTAATCCTAAACATGGTTACTGGCATGAAATGATAAGTTCACGTAGTCATACAATTGATTAAAAAATAAATCATGGAAGACACACAACCAAACAAGGCATAATAAAAGCCTAAAGTCTAACCTGGTAATGAATAACTCATAACACTCACATATACGCTCATAAACTCGCACATATGTTGCTCCCCACACATTCCAATTGAGCAAATAAGTTCATATCCTAAAATTTATTACCTCAAACCAAGACTAGGCAAGATACTTACCTTAGCAAAATTTCTTGTAAGTCTAAGGACTTAAAGCACGCTCACGAGTCGCTTAATTTCTATTTTGCCTTCCACAAGAGCTTATGGACTACAACCAACTTAGATGATCATGATAGTAAATGTAGGAGGTGTATTGGAATTTGTTTAGGGTCTAAGGAGAGCTTAGAACTAAGAAAAGTTGTGATCTATGCAATGGGCTAAAGTTTCAAATGAGTTCGCACAAGACCCGAATTTAAAGGAGTACAACTCCCAAAGTATAATGACTTACGTGATGAGCTACCTATCAATTAAAATATCTTTAAATCTAGTTTCTAAAGCATCAAATCGTTTATCATTTGGATATTTCTATAGAATTTTATGGCCATTTTAGTAGACACTATCCCATCTACACGCTCAGCTGCACACTGGGGTTGTCAGGTGTGCGGCAACGCACAGATGAAAGGTTTCTGCCTTGTCTGCACTCCCAGTTATGTGGTCACTTCTTAATCAGGATACCGATATCATCAATTTGTGGCAACAAAGTGGTAGTGATTTAACCTGAGCCTTCATAGAACAAGATCTGTATATTGTGCTGCCACTGTACTTCATCATTTTTTGCTATCATGATCTGGTAAGTAACAAATGTACAGTGCATATGCGTAAGCCACAATATTGAACTATATGATCAACAAAAGTTGTGGATCATCATTGTCATCTAAGAGAAAAAACAAGCTTTATTTTACAAGAATTGTCTATTGAGATTGAGAAGCCTATATCTCTCTCTATGTATATGAAATTTTTATTAGCAGCATTGCTAAAACCAACTGCATTATATAAATGCTCGACTAGAGAGAGGTGAGCACCGAGCAGATGTAATGCTTTACACTAAATTTTTCCTTATCTCTAATTCTCAACTTTTTTTTTATTGTCTATTTGATTTAGCCAATAAATCGCCCGATAATCGCTAATCCGATACCAATTCGCCTGATGTCTTATTGGATGGCTAGATGATTACTATATTTATAAACTGATAACCGATAATCCAAACTATTAACATAAATATCCGCCCAATCTGCTCAATAAACGCCCTTATTTCTTGGTGCTTAGGGACACAGTGCATCAAGGTGGTGCTAAGATGGTGTTATGCAACTTTAGGGTTAGATCCGTGTTTCTAATATTGATGGTTTGAGAGAGTTGATTCTTGAGAAGGATCACAATTCATGGTATTCTATTCATCCACATGCTACGAAGATGTATCGTGATTTGAAGCAACATTATTGTTGGCAGAGGATGGAGAAGGACATCATTGGGCATGTTTCATGGTGTTTGAATTGCCAACAAGTGAAGTAAGAGCATTGGAAACTGATGGTTTGCTTTAGAAGATAGATATACCAGAGTGGAAGTGGGAGCATATTACTATAAACTTTGTGGTTAGCTTGCCATGAACCTTGAGGAAGTTTGATGCTATTTTGGTCGTTGTGGATAGATTGACTAGGTTTGCGCATTTTATTCCAGTTATGACTTCTTACACTCCAGGGAAGGTTGCTCATATCTACATTAGAGAGATTGTCTGTTCGCATAGGGTGCTTGTTTCTATCACTTAAGAGCGGGGTACTCAGTTCATATCATAGTTTTGGAGAGTTGTTCAGCGAGAGTGGGGTACGTAGGTAGATCTTAGCACTGCATTTCACCCACAAATGGATGGTCAGTCCAAGGAGCTATTCAGATCCTTGAGGATATGTTGATGACTTGTGTTATTGATTCCATAGGTCATTAGCACCAATTTGCACCATTGATAGAGTTTACTTACAGCAACGACTATCAGTCCAACATTTAGATGGCTCCATATGAGGCCTTATATGGTAGAATGTGTCGATTTTCTATTGGTTGGTTTGAGCCTGGTGAGGCTAGGGTGTTGGGTGCCGATTTGGTTTGTGATGCTTTGGAGAAGGTGAAGTTTATTTAGGAGATCTTTGTACATCTCAGTACATGCAGAAGAGTTACGTTGATATGAAGGTCCGTGATGTGGCGTATGCGGAGGGTGAGAAGGTTTCACCCATGAAAGGTGTGATGAGATTTTGGAAGAAGGGAATGCTGAGTCCTAGGTTCATTGGTCCTTTTGAGGTGTTAGACAAAGTTGTCGAGGTTGCCTATAGGCTTGCTTTGCCTCTAGTCTTGGGAGTTTATATAGTGTTCTATGTTTCCATGCTTCAGAAGTATTATGAAGACAAGTCATATGTTTTGGGCTTCAGCATAGTGTAGTTAGATGAGAATCTAGCTTTTGAAGAAGAGCCAGTGGCCATTTTGGATAAGCAGGTTTGAAAGTTGAAATCAAAAGAGATCGCATCAGTGAAGGTGCTTTGGAGAGGCTAACAGAGAGAGGAAGCTACTTGATATCATGAGTCAGATATGCAGTGAAAATATCCATTTCTTTTCAGTAGTTTAGGTATATTTCTAAACCCGTTCGAGGATGAATGTTTATTTAAGATGTGGAGAATGTATTGACCAGACTGGTCATTTTGAGTATTAAAACTCCAATCCATTATTTGATGCTTCCTTCATGTCAATTTAGTATTTTATGACATGCTAGGATGGGTGGTTTGGATTTATGGAGTTCATGAGTAATTTGGAACACTTAGTTTCATTTTGGAAGCCTTAAGTCATAAGAGTTGACCAAGATTTGACTTTTGTGTAAATGGCCTAGGATATGTAATTTGAGGGTTCCAATGGGTTAGTATGATGATTTTGGACTTGGGTGTATGCTCGAATTTGGTTTTGGATACTCCTAGAAGATTTTTACTCTATTTGCCGAAAATTAAAAATTTGATTGTTTTTAAACTTGAGTAATAGTTGATTTTGATGTTATTGGGCTCCGATTGTTATTCCGGGATTGTGGATTGGTTCATATTGTTAAAGAGAATTTGAGTGCAAAGTTTTTTTGTGATCCAAAGTGTCTAAGTATGAATCAGACGCTTGGTTAGAAGTTTGGATGTTTATGATCTTAAGATAGTTCAATGTGTGCTTTGGCCTTTGATTCTGTTACACCCCATATTTTTTTACATAAAAGTACGCGATAAATAAATTAATGAAAGCTCAGAAATGAGATGTTACATCTCGCATTTTCGTATGTTAAAGTTTCATCGTAAGCTAATCGACGTAAAGTTCGGGAATGATATTATTTTGAGATTATAAGCATTATGCTATTTCAAACAAGTGGTGAGTAAATTCGTGAAGGTGAGAGGGTAAACAAATCAAAAAAAATGAATTTTCGTCAAAGTTTGACATGTTGGGATAAAATACATCCCGAGCTAAAATACCCGATATTTATAGACTAGTGCCATACAAGGTACCACATGACCATGATAGTAAGGTGTATGAGATGTGTTAAAAGTGAGTAGTATTTTAAATAATTTGGGATAATTCTTAATTATGTGAGTAATTGGTTAATTATTGGTTAATGAGATATTAACAAGTTGATTAACAAATTGTGGATAATTAACTAAGGTCTTTGGATGAGCATAAAGAGGCCCCAACGTGGCAGCCCACATTTCCCAATTTAGTGACTCTTAAGCCACACTTCAAGGAGGCAAAATTTTGTGAGCTAATGGCTTAGTCACCTTGCAAAGTGGGGTCCACCCCTATAACAAAAATGTCTCCAAAATCACTTAAGGAGATGGATTAAGAGATTCAATAATGTAACATATGGAATTTGGAGCCTCTTTTGACGTGAGCTCATGTCCCCTTAGAGCCAAAACAAATGAAGTTAGTTCTCCATCTGAACTTTTTAAGGGTACATGCAAGGGTGGAATGTTGAGTTCCACTCAAAATTAAATCAAAGAAAAGGCCAAAGGTTAATTTTATTTACACCTATTTTACACCCTTTTACGTTCTTACCTAGCCCGAGAGTAGAGCGGGATTGCCATCACATCAATAGTTGATTGAATCACTAAAATAATAGGAATCCATCATCATACGCCAGTTTCTATATACGTATCAAACTAACCCCGGTACAATCTTTTTCAAGAATATCATACGAATTTTTCCTATTTCGATCTGTCGTTACGTGTTGTCGCAATTTACGTGTGTTAGGGGGAATTATCAAGAGAATCGGCCCAGGTATGTTAAGGCTATCTCTTATTTCCTTTTGGCATGATCTATACAATACAAACGAAACGAGAAAATGTACAACTTCCATAAATGACTCTATTCATAAAAATGCTAGAGATGCTTATATTCTTGATTCCCCACGTGTCTTATTATTCTATCATCTATTCATGGGTCTTAGAAAATACGTAAGTTGATAAGTTTATTTTATGATATTATTCAAAGGCATAATGGTCTTATAAAGTTCCGAGAGATTTTATTGACGTATTTCATATGCATTTTATTCATTTATACATGTACATTGACCCATGACCAGATGGTGTTATATACGCGTATATATGTATGTATATATGTATATGGGATATGGAAAAAGGTTACGGCGTTATATACGCACCATCACCTGATCAACTGGTATACGTTGATGATTTACCCACAGTGGCCGAGATGATATGATGGGATGCCCTCAGAGGCTTGATGATGTTATGAACGCATATACCTATCATTGTAAATATTAATGATTCAAATAGTTATTCAGATTTATATGTTGAGTCTTTTACTCCATGTTTCTATCATGTCTATTATTTACTGATTTTCATTCCTTACATACTTAGTACATTATTTGTACTGACGTCCCTTTTGCCTTGGGATGCTATTTCATGCCCGCAGGTCCCGATAGACAGGTCGAGAGCCCTCCAAGTCAGCTATCAGCTCAGCGGAAGATGTTGGTGCGCTCCATTTGCTCCGGAGTTACTTATTTGGTCAGTATGATTTAGACGTGTATTGTTTAGTATGGCGGGACTCTGTCCTGAACTTTATGATAATTATGTGTTCTTAGAGGCTTGTAGACCGATGTCATGTACGTAAAAGATTGTATGGCCTTATCGGCCTATGTTCAGTGTACGAGTGATTATTCTGGTCTTATAGGACTGTATGTCTTATGTATAAGTTGGTATTACATGTTGTATTCTACTTATCTAACGACAGACTCTCCGGCTCAGTTATATATGATAGTATGACACAAAATGATACGTTATGTTGGTACTCGGTTGAGTAAGGTACCGGGTGCCCATCGCGGCCCATTGGTTTGGGCCGTGACAAAAGTGGTATCAAAGCAGCTCTGTCCTAAAGAGTCTATAAGCCGTGTCTAGTAGAGTCTTGTTTATGAGTGTATTGTGCACCACACTTATAAGAAGGAGGCTACAGGGCATTTATGGCTGTCTCTCTTTCTTCCTACTCTAGATCATGTGATAAAGCTCAGTTGTAAGGACTCAATTTCCTAAACTCTATCTTATTCATAATACGATTATGCCTACATCCAGAAAGATGGTTGGTAAGAGATATAGCTGTGGAAGAGTTGAGTCAAAGGAACTCAATTTTTGCATCATGGTTATGATGGATAAATATGAGGTATTCAGCAGATCATGTATGTTCTAAGATGTGTAAACTTCTTGATAAGGATCCCTAAGGCAAGAATATCTATCCATCCCTATGGTGAAAGGCAATGAGAGATTCAGAAAATAGATACAAGTTTGAACAAGTAAAAGAAGCAAGATGAAAAAGGGTACGAGGCGCCCAGTTAATGAAGATTATCAGTATTTACAATTCAGGCAGAGGAATATAAGCCTTTTGAGTTACCTTCAATAATAACAGAGGTATGTACAATTGGTCACACCCATCTCAGTTATACCCTATGGGAGCTGATAGATATAGTTTAAGAGAAGGACGAGATATCAGGATCTGACTGGGGTTAGAGTAACCCAAAATGGTGCATGGATTGTTAGCATTAGTTGATACTTCCGAAGGATATTGCAAATGTGCTAATAGATCTCCTTGTGAGACACCCAGATGGTGCACTCCAGAATAGTACAGCTAAATATGAATACTAGAATGTTCAAAGACAGGCACTGGAAGCCTGGAAGGGATAAATATTATCTTAGTGTGACTCCCGTCCCTAGTGGAGAAAGAATGTTAGGCAACCCGAAGAGACAGTAGATGGAGCAAGGGGAGCTAAAAGCAAAAGAATGTCTTGTTCAAGTTTTCAGAATAAAGTGATAGATATAAATGTTAGCGGGAAATAAGAAGAGAGTTAATGAAGCATTATGAGTAAGCTGTGATACATGGATGACAACGGTAGATAAAAAAGATGACAGTATTACAGAGTCTATAGTCAAGGGAAGGAAAATACGGGAGGTGACAGGCCTTGAGGTAACGAAAGAGTATATATAGGTCATAAAGTCACATCCTCATTTCAAGAAATAAGTTCGTGACTCTAACGTGATTATCAGAAGGAAAAGTTAGACCCTAGAGTAATAGAAATCAGTATGGATTGGTGCACAAGATAAACTAAACATGAATTAGGGACTGAGTGATTTGATAATGGTCGACATCATGAGAACTTCAGATTGCGTTTCGGCGATAATAAAGTGGATGACAGAAGAATACCCTTTAAAGGTCATATAGGAAGACGCTTCCCTAAAGTAAGCAAGGTGAGTAAAATTAAGCTTAAGGGACTGTATGTGCCAGTTACACTAAGTGTCACCCTCGCGAGTGAGGAATTTCGGTATCCTTGGTACAGAAGGAATACCGCGAGGCAAGTAAGGATCATCGATGATGCGAAAAGATGTCAAAGATGAGAAGGTAAAACATCTATACGTAGATCATCGTAGCACTAAATCTTAGTGCTCCCCCAAAGGGGAGAATATAGTGTTATGTGGCATTAAGTCAGAATTAAGTGGTTCTAGTAACTATGGAATGGTAAAGGAAGAATGCGATAAAAATGAGATAGGGATGAGATTGCACTTATTCAGATCCTACAGATATGCTATGATTCTAGAACATTATGCAAGCACGACGTTAAGGAGAGGAAGTAAGGGTTACTACTCGAGATGTTATTGATAGATAGGGAATCAGTGCGAGACATAAGTTAAGACAAAGGAAATAACCCAAGAAAGATTATGCGGAATATTGATATGAGAATGGGCCAACGAGTAGTTAGTAGTTAATTCAGGAAGAGCCTAGTTATGGCTAAAAAAGAGGACATAGACAAATCAACAGATTGTGCAAGACGAACATAGTGAACCCCAATATGGGGAATTCAGTCTCGCAGATGTGACATCATGATCATTGAAATATATTCAGATAGGAGTTAGAGTAGTTAAAGGTAAATAAAAGAGAATGCCACTGGGAAGACATTCAAAATATTAGTTCAGAAGCAACCATACAAGCACAAGGGCGTGGAAATAAGTAACTACGGATAATTATAGGCGGGGGAGAACATCAAAAATTCCGTCAAGTATACGATGTGATAAGCTTGTAATTTTATAAGACCCAGAAGGTCTCTCTAAATACTACAACGAAAGACTAGCTGAGGATATAAGGAAGAAGGCTTCAACCTAAGCACAGTGACCAAAAGAGGAAATGGTCTTGTAACAACAGTCGCACAATAACATTGTATGCACTCCATAAGGAAGTGGCACCTAGCGAGGCTAATGAGCGGGAAGTGAAACCAAAATTAATATTCGAGACCATATGAATTGCACAAAATTCCTACATGCATGGGAACTAAGATAAGCTAAGTATGAACGCAACAAGGGGGCAGAAAGACCAGGAAAAGTAATTGCTTACGTTTAAAGAAAGCTTAGATGGAACGAAAAGAATTATTCGATCAATGATCCAGAGTTAGTTACGCTCAAGATTTCAGAGTATTATCCATGCAGCATGTATGTTGACAATCATACAGCTGTAGAAGACTCTCGTATAAGTTAAAAGAAAGAATTGAGTCTAGGTCATAGACAATGGATTGAATTGTTAGATGATGGTATCACGGATATTCCATAGCGTCTATGAAAGGCTAAATTAATAACTCATACCATGAACCGCAGATCGGAAGGTAGCTTAAGCCTACATAAAGGTTGATCAGAGGGAAGAGGAAACTAAAGAGTTACACCAACTAAGTAAATCAGGAGTCTGATTATTGGACCTAGAAAATTATAGACCTCGCGATTGAGAACATTGCAGGATCACTCTTAAATATCATAGGTACAAGAGAGATAGTACAATAGCCTTATTCTATAACGGCTCTACGATAAAGCCAGTCAGAAAAGTACCAGCCTCATAAGAAGTCAGTATGAAGCTCTCACCGGATTGTGTATGCACCAAAGGTGCAAGTATTATAATAGAGCTTCAAGTTGTGGATGTGAATTATACCTATGTGGAAGGAAGGTCATGAAAAAGATACAAGATTTTAAGGTAAGTAAGGTAAAGGTGAACAACGCACAAGATACTCAAATGCAGAAGGTTGTGAATAGTCCATACTTTGGATAGGAGGCTGGAAGCGCGGGGATTCAGTATCCAGGAATGATAGCGGCGTTGTCAGTGGCTTGTCTTCAAGCCTATGATTTCTAGGTATCGAGGAGTCTAATTAAGAGAGTAAAGAAGAGTTAGAGACAATGTGATGTTCCAGAATGACATAAGGAAATCTATGGAGCAAGCAAGCTGAAGGAAGGTTGCAAGTAGTATAATAAATATGTGTAGGTCGCAAGCTAAAGTATGGTAGAGTGACAAGGTCTTAGGAAGACATGAGTAAGGATAAGGAAAGACAAGTGAGAAGGTGACGAGAATGGATAAGCCCTCGGAATTAAGCCCATAAAAACAAGAGAGCTGATGGTTTGTCTAAGTTATAGAAAGCTAAGTATAGCCTGAATGAACTCAAAGGAGTCTAAGACTAGTAGCATTTATAAAAGATGGAATGCTGCCCTGGTAGTAGAATGAGGATGTATTTGTGATAGATAAAGGATGACGTTTGGGCCTTCGATTGAGTAATGACTTGAAGAGGACTTCATTAATTGTACGGGATTAAAATACCCACGTAAGTGAATCACATTAGGATGCTATAAAATACGGTTATTGAAGTACAATATCGCCGCTAAATGGATCAGAAAAATCACTTCAAATATTCCTCGATGCAATGTAAGCCCTAGTGGCAAGGTATTACGTAAAAAGTTTCAAGTTATCACTGGTATATTGTGGAACAATATTGAGGTGAATCAACGATGGATGGACAAAAGTCACAAAGTATGAGATGAGATTAGGCCGTCATTCTTAAGATGAACAGTAATGAGGAAGCATTAAAGGACTTAGATTTATACATATATGATAAGCAATGAAAGAGTAACCTGGAGTTTGGTAGCATACCTCAGTAACGATAAATCAAAGTAAGAGTTATGGTAACTGGGTCTATGAAATAAGATATAACAATATTCGTAAGTTCAACAAAGTATCGAGCGAAAAACTTCATTGTACTTATAGATGCCCAGAGGGACATATTATTAAGCTCTGTATATGTTCACCAAATAAGGCCTAGGGATTGGCTAAAAGCTGGAGGAAAAAGGAGAGAAGAGTTGCATAGGCGCACTTACAAAGTCAGAGTCGTATAGGCTGCATGATAAAAGATAGCAGCAGTTACATGATTGGAATGATTTCGACCACAAGTCGTGGTGTGAGAAAGAGGCCTACAGGGGAATGCCCTGGCATTTGGGATTCATTCACAGAATAGTTGCCTAGATGGCAAGAGGAGTACTAAAGTATTTGCAAGAGCTATGGGTTATGAGAGTGATAAGTGCCTCAGTCAATATTCGAGGACGAATGTTCCAAAGGGGGGAATGATGTTACACCCTATATTTTCGTATGTAAAAGTACGCCATAAATAAATTGATGAAAGCTCGAAAATGAGATGTTACATACCGCATTTTTGTATGTTAAAGTTTCGTCATAAGCTAATCGACGTAAAGTTCGGGAATGAGATTATTTTGTGATTATACGCATAATGCTATTTCAAACAAGTAGTAAGTAAATTCGTGAAGGTGAGAGAGTAAGGAAATCAAATAAAATGAGTTTTCGTCAAAGTTTGACATGTTGGAATAAAATACGGCCCGAGCTAAAATATCCGGTATTTATGGACTAGTGCCATACAAGGTACCACATGACCATGATAGTAAGGTGTATGAGGTGTGTTAAAAGTGAGTAGTATTTTAAATAATTTAAAATAATTCTTAATTATGCGGGTAATTGGTTAATTATTGGTTAATGGGAGATTAACAAGTTGCTTAAGAAATTGTGGATAATTAACTAAGGTTTTTGGATGAGCATAAAGAGACCCCAACGTGGCAGCCCACCTTTCCCAATTTAGTGACTCTTAAGCCACACTTCAAGGTGGGAAAATTTTGTGAGCTAATGGCTTAGTCACCTTGCAAAGTGGGGTCCACCCCTATAACAAAAATGTCTCCAAAATCAATTAAGGAGATGGATTAAGAGATTCAATAATGTAACCGATGGAATTTAGAGCCTCTTTTGATGTGAGATCATGTCCCCTTAGAGCCAAAACAAATGAAGTTAATTCTCCATATGAACTTTTTAAGGGTACATGCAAGGGTGGAATGTTTGAGTTCCACTCAAAATTAAATCGAAGGAAAGGCCAAAGGTTAATTTTATTTACATCTTTTTTACACCCTTTTACGTTCTTACCTAGCCGGAGAGTAGGGCGGGATTGCCATCACATCAATAATTGATTGAATTAATAAAATAATAGGAATCCATCATCATACGTCGGTTTCCATATAAATATCAAACTAATGTTTCAAAGGGAAATGCAAATTCAAAGAAAGCCCGGTACAATCTTTCTCAAGAATATCAATAGAATTTTTCCCTATTTCGATCCGTCATTACGTGTTGTCGCAATTGATGTGTGTTAGGGGGGATTGTCAAGAGAATCGGCTCAGGTATGTTAAGGCTATCCCTTCTTTCCTTTTGGCATGATCTATACAATACAAATGAAACGAGAAAATGCACAACTTCCATAAATGACTCTATTCGTAGAAATGCTAGAGATGCTTATATTCTTGATTACCCATGTGTCATATTATTCTATCATCTGTTCATGGGTCGCAGAAAATACGTAAGTTGATAAGTTTATTTTATGATATTATTCAAAGGCATAATGGTCCTATGACGTTCCGAGAGATTTTATTGACGTATTTCATATGCATTTCATTCATTTATACGTGTACATTGACTCATGACCAAATGGCGTTATAT
>AWOL01S0039957.1:105691-253177 GCA_000715115.1 Nicotiana otophora
GCTTGATGTTGTTATGAATGCATATACCTATGCATGGTATGGCATTTATACGCATATGCATGGCATTATAAATATTAATGATTCACAGAGTTATTCAGATTTACATGTTGAGTCTTTTACTCCATGTTTCTATCATGTCTATTATTTACTGATTTTTATTCCTTACATACTCGGTACATTATTTGTACTGACGTCTCTTTTACCTGGGGACGCTACGTTTCATGCCCGCAGGTCCCGATAGACAGGTCGAGAGCCCTCCAAGTAGGCTATCAGCTCAGCGGAAGATGTTGGTGCGCTCCATTTGCTCCGGAGTTGCTTGTTTGGTCAGTATGATTTAGACGTATATTGTTTGGTATGGCGGGACTTTGTCCCAACCTTTATGACAATTATGTGTTCTTAGAGGCTTGTAGACATGTCATATACGTAAAAGATTATATGGCCTTGTCGGCCTATGTTCAGTGTACGAGTAGTTATTTTGGTCTTATAGGCTTGTATGTCTTATGTATAAGTTGGTATTACATGTTGTATTCTACTTATCTCACGACAACCTCTCCGGCTCAGTTATCTATGATAGTATGATACAAAAAGATATGTTATATTGGTACTCGGTTGAGTAAGGTACCAGATGCCCGTCGCAACCCATCGGTTTGGGTCTTGACAGATTCCTAGATATGATAGTTTTGTATGTGTTTGAAGGCCTTGGATAGGTCTAGATATTATTTATGGACTTGTTGGTTTGATTAGATAGAGTCACGAGGGGCTTGGATTAGTTTTGGACCACTCTGAGCATGTTTGAGATTGCTGATTTTGCTGGTGTCAGGTGTGCTTTGCAATCACGACGAAGGATTTGAAGCTGGGGCAGCTTTTCATCGCGTTCGCAGAAGGGTGCTATATTAACAAAGAAGGAGGTTAGGACTGGGATATGGCCTTCATATTTGCGAAGGGTTGATCGCATTCGCAGAGGAGGTTGGGTAGGAGGCCATCTTGTTCACATGGATTGAGACCGCGTTCACGAAGGGTGGGAGCCAGGTGAGCTTCGCAATCGCATTGGGATTTCTCTACAATCTTGGAGGTAAATAATTTTTACTTGGATTTAGTTATATATCTTGATTTCCCATAGATTTCTATACCTAAAACATGGAATTTTAAAGTGAAATTTGGGGGTTTTATCTACACATTAAGAGAAGGCAGTTTGAGGTTTTGGGCATTAATTTGGACTTGAATTTGAAATATAATATTATATTTTATCTCATAGGGCTATAGATAAACGGGATCTACCCTTAGACACAGGTTTTGATCATGTGGGCCAGGGTTGACTTTTGTTGACTTTTTGAGAATTGAATAAAGGTTGTACCTTTATTGTTTAGCATTGATTCCCATGATGTTATTGAACTTATTGAAAAATATTATTGTTTGGAATTGATTCCTATGATGTTATTAAACTTATTGAGTACTATTTGGCTAGACTCGAGCTGGTTGGAGGCGATTTCTAAAGGAAGACAGTTTCAGAGGGTTGATTTAAACTTGCTAAGGTAAGTATCATGCCTAATCTTGGTTTGAGGGAATACCCTTAGGATATGAACTTATTTGCTTAATTGAAATTTGTGGGGAGCAATGTATATGCAAGGTGAAGATCATAGATACGGGTGATATGGTTATTCATGACGGGGGTTAGTAACCATGTTTAGGATTACTACCTCTTAATTTGCCAAGATAGGCGTTTCGTGAAATTGTGAATATACTTGATTTTTCCGTAGTCATGCTTTATATTTTGAGCACATATCTGCACCTTTATTTATTATGTCCCTATGCACCTTACTGATTATTGTGAGCATATGCATCCTTAGAGATGATATGTTATTTTGAAATGCTATAATTATGGCACATTCAGACATGTTGAGCGGATTGATTTGGATATGACACAAGGTTTCTTCCATGCGGCTATGGTGATCTTGATATTTTAATAGTATGAGGTTTCATCCGTGTGGTTATGGTGATCTTGATATTATTATGAAACTAGGTCTTTGCCGTGCAATGTGTAAATATGGATCCTTCCCCCTAGGGTGTCCCTCTCATGTTTGTCTCTTGATGGCGTACACGCATGTTGTAAGTAATTGATAGGTTTCTGGTTGATTTTTATATGGAATCCTATGTGGTGAGTTTTGAGTATAAGTTCACGATTCCTGGAAGCTTGGACTATGCAAGTGAATCCTTTATGACATATCATGCATACTATATGCTTTCTATGTTTATCTTCTAACATGCTACTTGATCCCTCTGTTATATGCTTTTGACTTGTTAGACTAGACATAAAATATCCATGTTGAGTTGATATCTCTTACAATCTTGAACCTCGTCACTACTTCACCGAGGTTAGTCTTAATACTTACTACGTACACGTCTCATACTCATACTAAACTTCTATATGTTTTCGTGCATATTTGGGCTTTGGAAATAGCGGACATCATGAGGGTACCCAGTAGCTGACACTAGAGACTTGAGGTAGTGCTGCATGATTGTAAGACCCTTGGAGTCTCCTTCCTTTTTATGTACTTTTATTTATATTTTCGATAGTATTTATATTAGTGACGGATTTTGCTGTATCTTGTTTTAGAGCTCATGACTCCGTATTACCAGGTTTTGGGGGATTTGTGGTCATATTAGTTTTTGTACTTACTGTTGTTGGAAAACTTATTCCACTTGTTTGTGCTATCTCAGTTATATTATATGTTGTTGAGTTTAGTTTGATCTATGCTTGGATGTTGGATTACCTAGCATTGGGGATCAGGTGCCATCAAGATCTTTGGTGGTATTTTGGGTTGTGACAATAATTGACACATATCTTCCACTTACTGTTGTTCTTCGAAACCACCATAACTGTTGCTAACCAATCGGGGTGCATGACTTCCCGGATTGATCCAATCTTTAAGAGTTTTTGTCACGTCCCGACCTCGGGGAGCGCGACCGGTGCTTAACAGAGTTACCACGGTCGAGCAAGCCTGCACAGTGCCGTCTACCCAACTCACCCATAAATAAAGAGAAGAATACATTTTATTATTTAGTCAGTAAGAAGTCATGAGCGCAACACCAGTTCATTTCTATTAGTTACGTCATTAACAAGTCTTTAAAATAGTACATTATACAATCATAGTTAAAGTGGTACAGACGATACGATTATAACATTTTTAGTTTAACCTTCCCAAAAATTGATACAACTCACACTATGTCTACGGAGCATCTAACAGAAACAAAAGAGTGCTATGATAGTGCCGGCAACAAGGCCCCGACTATACCTCAAAATGCTATATACAAAGGATAGGAAATACAGGACTCCGAAATGAAGTGGAGCTCCCCAAGTCAGCTAAGGAGAGGGTGTGCTGCTATCGCTGATCAATACCACTTGCTATGGAACCACCTGCATCCATTAAAGATGCAGCTTTCCCGGCAAAAGGGACGTTAGTACATATGGAATAGTACTAGTATGTAAAACTAAGCACCCTCTCAATAAAACGAATAACAGTAAATAAAGAAGGAAACATAACATCAATAAGAGGATCAAATAGTGACAAGGTGTCAAGTTAGAGACAAGTAAATTTAAGTATTTTAAGTTGGGAGATCTTTAGCACTAATACACCACCGTGTTTTAGCACGGAGTCTGATCTCAGCCCGACCGGATAAGCCGTCTCACCCTGAGACATACACTCACAATACCACCATGTGCGTGGCATGGCATCCGATCTCAGCCCGATCGGCTAAGCCGTCTCACCACCATGTCGTGTGGATCGACATCACATCACATCTTGCTAGCAGTAATTTCATCCCATTTAAGATAAAACCGTCTCATCACATTAACACGGGGATTTACCCTTCAATCATTCCTACACCGGCACGTGTAGTATCAGGGTTAGGTTATCCCAATCTACCCTTCATCGGTGGCTATACGATACTCCCAAGGCATTTATTATAAAAAGGATTTGCCACTCATTTCACATTCTTTTACATGACATTGATTTTGTTGGCACCATTGGCCATAACGCAATGTCATTCTTGGCACATTGGCCGTACTTCATAATCCATGATCACTATTTCACTTTCAAACATCATCATGGGTAATCAACAACAAGGCCCTTCAAATTAAGACTTTAACACATACTTGAGCAATTTAGGGTCCTAGGGACATGTGATCTCTTTTACACAATTTGACATGGTAACTTTCGTTAGGAACACATTTTTAAATCATAACACAACAACATACATCCCATGCTTAAAGCACATTCTCAAACGGTAATTCAGCATAACAAGAATCTTTGGAGTACATATTGAACGCATATTTGTTTTGACACAAGACTTATTTGGAATGATTCAATTTATAATAAGCATCACGAGACTTACAAGGGTATTGTGGGGTTCAATTCTAAGAGAAGAGTTTAGCCAACAAACCTGGCCTCGAGCTTTTAAAATTACCACAATATTTCGTAATTCTTAGCCTCGTTAATCTATTTAGAAATATAGAAAAATTAAACACAAATTAGGAGAGAGTTCATAGTTCCAGCTCACTTGAGCATTTTATCAAACACTAGGTGTGCATTAAGGCTTCAAGGTCCTCCTATGGCGGATTCTTTCACCCCACTACCCAAAGTTCACCCAAAAGAGTTCAATAATCCTCCCACTACCCTTGATGGTACATGCATGTAAATATAAACAACTCCCACACCCAAGAATTGCTTGGCTTATTACTTATTTTCAATTAGAATCACGAAATTGAGGGCTATGGAGTAGAAACTTACCTCTATGAGGAAGACCTAGTAAATTCTTCTTACAATTTCTTCAACTTTGAGCAAGAATTGATGGAGGATGAGCATAGGAACTCCCTCTCTCACTCCTTGGCGTTCCCTCTCTCTAGAATATATGTTTTTAACCTTCTAAAATGATCCCCAAGGTTATTTTATAAGAATGGGATAGGGTCCAAAAATTAGAAAACATGAAGACCCGATGCAGGTCTGCGGTCGCATATGCGACCGCATAACACTTCTGCAGTCCGTAAAATGGGCCGCATAACTGCCCTCCAGAACTGGGCAAGTCTGCCCCACTCTGCGACCAGTCTGCGGTCGCATAATGCACCGCAGAACTTCCCTCCAAAATTTTTTATGTTGGGTCTGCGATGAGTTATGCGGCCCGCATAACATTTGTGCGGCTACATAATGGACCGCATAATGGTCCGAAATTGTTTCCCAGTTCTCTGCTTCAGTCTGTAGCCAATATGCGCTCCGCAGACTAGTTTTGTGACCACAGAATGGACCGCAAAAATGCCCTGTATTTCTAAAATAAAAATTCTTCAACTCCCCACTGCACTGTTCAACCTAGAAAGTCTGAATCGCGGCGAGCTAACAATCAACAACGTATAAGTCTACCCTGGCATTTTGAAACCCCGGGTTTTAGGTGAAATATTTACGGGGTATTACAGTTTTGTAACTTTATCATCTATATTTTTATCTAGTGGGGCCTAAACCTCCTTTTCTTTTATTTGACTAGTGGATGACTTGATTCAATGTTGAGTTTATGGGTCATTACCTCTGGTGGCATACCTATTATGTCAGCATGGGACCAAGTAAAATAGTCTATGTTAGCCCATAAAAATGTCAATCAATTTACGTCTGGGTTCAGGATTGAGTCGCGAACCAATGTAGACCTTTATATCCGGGAAGTCCACAAAATGTATAACAACTTTAAACAGCTCAGCAATTGACTTAGTTGCACCTGGTTTTTCTGGTACAATGATTGTATCCAGAGCTTCAAGATCCTGTTTGTCAATGCATAGGTTTTCTTTTGTGGCGGGATCTACCAATTTATGTGATTCATGTTGCTTTAGTTTCTATTATGCAGCATCAGTTATAGAAAGTCCCTCAGCAATTGCGACTGAATTGCATACCTGAGCAACTCTTTTTGTACCTCTGATTTCTCGAATTCCCTACTTGGACGAGAACTTTATAACTTGATGTAACGCATATGGCACCATAACCATGTCATGAATCCATAGTCTTCCCTAGATGATGTTGTAAGACATGTATCCGGTCACTACTTGGGATGTAGTATCCCTGACTACCTTTTTTGAAAAAGTAGTTAGGATAATATCATCTCGAGTCATTTTGCTGGAATTGTTCCATTTTGCGAGTAAACGTGCACTTGGGATAATTTGATCTGCCACTTGCATCTCTTTGACAACTCATAATTAAATGAGACCTACTGAGTTACCTGGATCAATCAAAACTCATTTAGCATCTATATCTAAAATGCGTAAAGTAATTCCTAAGTTGTCATTGTGTGGCATTAAAAGCCCGTCTTCATCTTTGTCATTGAAAGTGATGCTTTCTCCGGTTAATGTTTCCCAACAACATTTTCCATGCTTGATTGACCTCTTAGCAATTTTCTTTGCTGCTATGTATGTCACTCTATTAACTTCTTATCCTCCGAAAATGACATTTATTGTCCATGCCCGTAGAGGTCCTTCCTTACTTCGATTCATCATGTAGGATTGCTTGCCTTTTTCACTAAACAATTATGTGAGATACCCTTCCTTCAAGAGGCGAGCTATCTCATTTCCAAGAATCTGCAATCTATGGTTTTATGACTGTGATCATTGTGGAATTCACACCAAAATTCCTGGCTTATTTTGCTTTGGTCTAACCTCATTTATCTGGCCATCTTACCTTGTCTCCCATTTCACCTAATACATCCACTAGTTTGAAGATACTTACGTAGTCTCCGAGTTTAGGTATATCTTATTCTTTTCTTGTTAGTGAAGATCCGATGCTACTGTTCTGACTAGGCCTTCAACTATCCTAATTTGAATCATGTCTTCATTCATCATCACCGTCGCAAGGTTTGAGAGTGAGGTTCATAACGGTTCCTTGAATTTTTATGATCAAACTCTTTTTGTCTATATAAACTATATGGGCATTTTATATTCCTGCTTTCATACATATTATTAGTGTTAGAATGACTTATCGCATCTTCTTCTATTCGTAGTTTGGTACTGTATCGGTTATACACAACACTCTAGGTTGTTGGTGGGAATTCTCGTAAAATCTCCTTTAACCTCCTTGTGGCTTTTAGAGCTTTTTTCATTCAAGTTCTTTGTAAAGGCTATTGCCTCCCAATTGTTAGGAACCAAAGGCAGCAACATCCTGTCTCTCTAGAAGCAATCAACAAATTCTCAAAGTAGCTTAGTGTTCCCCTGCTAGATTTTGAATATATCCTTCATTTGTTTTTTGACTTTCTAGGCTTAGCAAAAGAGTTAATTGAATTTTTAGGAAGGAGAGAATTGTAAGGCCCCATGAAATTTTACCTAGAACCCGAGAGTTTATGGCGCCGAGGTAAGCTAATGTGTTTGATCAATTGCAGGGTGCCAAGTATTTCTCCAAGATTTATTTAAGATCCGAATATCACCAATTGAAGATCATAGAGCAAGATATTCCGAAAATAGCTTTCAGGACTCGGTATGGGCTAACAAATGCCCTGACAGCTTTCATGGATCTTATGAATCGAGTCTTCAAGCCTTTTCTTGACTCCTTTGTGATAGTGTTCACTGACGATATTGTTCTATATTCACAAAGCCGAGAGAACCATGCCAATCATCTCAGGGCAGTTATGCAGACTCTATATCTGCACAAGTTATATGTGAATTTTTCGAAGTGTGAATTTTGGCTTGAGTCTGTCACATTCTTGGGTCATGTTGTATCCAGAGAAGGGATTAATATTGACCCTCAGAAGATTGCAACAGTAAAGAATTGGCCTAGACCTATAACTCCAATGAAGATTCGTAGTTTCTTGGGTTTAGTCGAGTATTATAGGAAATTTGTGGAGGAGTTCTCTACTTTTGCCTCTTCATTGACTAAATTGACACAGAAGGCGGTTATGTTCCAATGGTCAGATGCTTGTGAAAGGAGCTTCCAAGAGTTGAAATCAAGATTGACTACGGCGCTGATGTTGACTTTACCGGAGGGTACATATGGGTTTGTGGAATATTGTGATGCTTCAAGGATCGAACTTGGGTGTGTATTAATGAAACATGGCAAGGTAATAGCTTATGCTTCTAGGCAACTCACGAATCATGAGAAGAACTATCCAATACATGACTTAGAGCTCACGACAATGGTTTTTGCATTGAAGATTTGGTGTCATTATTTGTATGGGTTCCATGTGGATATATTCACGGACCATAAGAGCCTTAAATATATTTTCAAGCATAAGGAATTGAATCTGAGGTAGAGAAGATGGCTTGAGTTACTCAAGGTTTATGACATCGATATCCTATATCATCCAGGGAAGGCTAACGTTGTGGCAGATGCTCTTAGCCAGAAATCTATGGGCAAATTAGCTCACTTGGAGGCATATCAAAGGTCGTTGGCCAAGGAGGTTCATCGGTTGGCTAGTTTAGGAGTTCGTCTTGCGGACTCTAGTGAAGGAGGGGTGATTGTGCAAAATAGGGCTGAGTCATCGCTTGTGGTGGAGGTCAAGGAGAAGCTATACAACAATCCATTATTGATACAATTGAAGGAGGGGATTCATAAACATAAGACCATGACTTTTTCTCTTGGCATTGATGATGGTACCATAAGGTATAAAGGGAGACTATGTGTTCCAAATGTAGATCATCTCCGGAAAAGAATCATGGCCGAGGCTCACACTTCTAGGTATTCCGTGCACCCGGGCTCTACAAAGATGTATCATGATCTTAAGAAAACCTACTGGTGGAATGATATGAAGAGGAATGTAGCGGACTTTATGGTGAGATGTCCAAATTGTCAACAAGTAAAGACCGAACACCAACGGCCCAGTGGGTTGGCCACAGAACATAAAAATTCCAATATGGAAGTGGGAATGATCAATATGGACTTTGTGGTGGGACTACCTTGCACGCCTCGTAAGTATGACTCGATTTGGGTGGTTGTGGACTGACTCACGAAATCAGCACACTTCTTACTTTTTACGGGTACCGACATCGCAGAGCAGTGTGCTCAGTTGTATATCAAGGAAATAGTCAGGTTGTATGGCACTCCAGTTTCTATTATCTCAGATCGAGAGGCACAGTTCACCACTAACTTTTGGAAGAAATTTCAGCAAGGTTTGGTTACTCAGGTGAATCTTAGTACAATCTTTCACCCGCAGACTGACGGGAAAGTAGAGCGGACTATTCGGACACTTGCGGATATGTTGCGCACTTGTGTTCTTGACTTCAAGGGTAGCTGGAGTGATCATTTGCCACTAGTAGAATTTGCCTACAACAACAATTATCATGCTAGTATTTAGATGGCACCGTTCAAGGTTTTATATGGCCGTAGATGTAGATCTCCCATTGGGTGGTTCGAGATTGGGGAAGCGGAATTGATAGGACCAGACCTCATGCATCAGGCTACAGAGAAGGTTAAGATCATTAACGATCGGTTGGAAACTGCTCAAAGTCGTCAAAAGTCCTATTCGGATGTGCATCTCAAGGATTTGGAGTTCAAAGAGGATGATAGGGTATTCTTGAAGGTTTTCCCCATGAAGGACATAACGCGGTTTGGTAAGAAAGGGAAGTTGAGTTGAGGTACGTTGGACCGTACAAAAGCATTCAGAGGATTGGTCGGGTGGCTTACAAGCTTGAACTACCTCCAGAGATGTCTTTAGTGCACCCAGGGTTTCACGTATCCATGTTAAAGAAGGTGGTTGGAGATCTGTTGCTTATTATGCTAGTTGAGACTATTGAGGTTAATGAAGAATTGACCTATGAAGAAATTCTAGTTTCCATTCTTGATAGGCAAGTCCGAAAGCTAAGAAATAATGAAATTGCCTCCGTGAAAGTACTATGGCAAAATCAACAGGTTGTAGAGGCCACTTGGGAGGCCGAGGAAGAAATGAATAATAAGTACCCTCATTTGTTTGAATAGCTATGTAATTGTATTTATGAAATTGTTGCCTATGAATTATGTATCACTTGTATAGTTGATATTAAGGGTGTTCCTTTCTGATGATATATTGCTTATGAGGCCACGGTTGGTTTTATTTTTGTGTTATGTTGAGTCATTGGATTATGTATATATTGTTAGGATCTGTTTCTGGGATTCTCTGCCAGGTGGATAGGCCCAGTTACAAGGGAAACTGTGCTAAAAGTTTTGGGAATTTGGGGGAGTTAGTCAAAATTTGGAACTGTTGGTATATTAAGTAACAGTCAAGTCATATTGAATGCTAATGGCGGATTTAGACCCTCATTCAAGGACGAATGATCTTAAGCGGGGGAGGATGTAAGGCCCCATGAAATTTTACCTAGAACCTGAGATTTAGTGGTGCCGAGGTAAGCTAATGTGTTTGAGGATTATAGCGGTACAGATTTTTAGGGTTGCTCGGTGCATCGAAGAGTTGAAGGAAAATATTTGCAGAACATGGCAATTTTGCGATCCACTCTGTGACCACTGAACCAGTTTGTGGGCCGCAGATAGGTTGCGGAATGAAGAAGAAATATTTGGCAATTTTGAGGACCATTATGCGGCCGCAGAACCGTTGTGCGGGCTGCAGATTCCATCGTAGATCCAGCATGAGAAATTTCGAAAGGAGGTTCTGCGATCCATCATGCAATCGCAGAATTGGTCTGCAGACTGCAGACCTATCGCAGAGTGAAGAAGAAATTCCCAGTTATGGAGGGCCATTATGCGATCCATTTAGCAGACCATAGAAGTGTTATGCGGTCGCATATACAACCGCATATATGCATCAGGGATTCATTTTTCCAATTTTATAACCCGACCCACATTTCGTTTATCTAGCCCGAGGGTTCATTTTTGGGGGATTACCTGACATTTTAGAGAGAGGAGAGAGTTATTCTATAGCGTGGAAAGGGAGGACTAAGGATTTCACTACTCTACTTTCATTAAACCTTGGAATTCCTTCAAAAGAAACTTGCTAGGGCTTCAAAAAGGTAAGAATTTCTTCCCCCAATTCTTCAATTTCGGGTTTGGGTTGACTATGAGTGATGGGGGTAGATTTATCACATACATGAGCTAATAAAGACTATGGGAAAGTTGTTGAACCATCTTGGGTAGTTTTGTTCTTGAGTTAGTTGAGGGAAGGTTGGGTCATCAGTATAGCAGCTCTTGCCATACGAATTCCTCTAATCATGCTTGTAATTCTCTCCTCTTTTATAGATTAACATCGTTAGAAGTGTCGGGACATTATTGTTACACCAAGAAAAACTCTTTCGAGGTATGAAGGCTAAACTCTTCTTCTTGTATCGAAATCCCCGAATCCTTACAAAACTCCATCATGTGTAGTAGAACTTGAAACACTGTTGAGGTGGGAGTTTCAAGCTAGTAAATCGATTCTCAAATTGCATAACGTGTCCGAAACCTCATGTGTTAAAGATTTTCTATTGTGACTTAATTATATTATACCCCCTTTCGGGAAGAAAACCTTGTATGAAATCAATATGATCAAATACTTATTTCTCATATGATGAGACCTTATGAACTCTTACTTGCTAAGACCAGTGGTGCTAAATGATTGATTGGAAGAAACTCTTTTGTACAAACTATTTTCGTTTTGGGAATCTAAATTATGGTATTGTGATTACACAACTACCCACATACATTGAGGTGAGGCGGCAGGGCCGCTTTGTGTAGAATTATGGTATTGTGGTTACACCTTCACCCATATACATTGGGGTGAGGCGACAGGGTCGCTTTGTGTAGAGTTCTGGTATTGGTATTGTGATTACACCTCCACCCGCATACATTGGGGTGAGGCGGCAGGGCCGGTTTGTGTAGAGTTTATGGTATCGTGATTGTACCTCCACCCGCATACATTGGGATGAGGCGGCAGGGCCGCTTTGTGTAAAGTTATGTTATTGTGATTACACTTTTACCCGCATACATTGGGGTGAGGCGGCAGGGATGCTTTGTGTAATGTTTATGGTATCGTGATTGCACCTCCACCTACATATATTGGGGTGAGGCGGCAGAGCCACTTTGTGTAAAGGTGATTACAGAGGATCCCCGGCTTAAAATTTATAAATGTTATTGGAAGCTCTTAATAAATTTACTTTGACTTTAACGGCTATCTAAACCCTTTTATTGCTACCATGATTCATCATATTCATGTTGTATTTCCAAGTCCTTGAATAGGTGTTTTGGTTTTCATACTAGTATTATTCGATATGTACTAACGTCCCTTTTTCCGGGGGCGCTGCATCTTTAATGGATATAGGTGGTTTTACAACGCGAGGTATTGACCAGTGATAGCGGTACCCTCTCTTTCCAGCTGACTTGATGAGCCTCACTTCATTTCGGGGTCGTGCATCTTTTGTTATGTGTGTATTATATTTTGAGGTATAGCCGGAGCCTTATTGCCGGTACTATCATTATACTCTTTTGTATCTATTATAGGCTTCGTAGACATAGTGCGGGTTGTGTATTGGTGATGGAAAAGTCAAGCTAGTAATGTCGTATGTATATTACATGTTCCACTTCAAACTATGAAAGTGTATGTATTCTGAGACTTAAAAATAGAGTAACTATGGTAATGGAGTTGGGGTTATTTATGAAATCCTCTCAGTATTTAATTAATAGAATATATCTCCTCTTTATTCACGGGTGAGTTTGGGTAGAAGGAAATCTATCAGGCATGCTCGGCCAGGTTATCTCGGTTGAGCATCGGACGCACTCCCCGGGGTCGGGGCATGACAAGAATACCAGGATAATGCTCATTTCGTGAGTGTTTCTCCAAACTTCATTAAGAACACCGATTCGATATCTGATTTCATCAAATTATTTCCTTTGTTTTCTGTCGTGTATGCTATGATATGATCTCGGGGATTTGTCGTACGATCATACATTATATCCTACCTCTTAAACTTCTTTGTATTTTGTAAAAAGTGGCACTTGCTTTCCAAGGCTATTACAAATATTTGTCCATATCGATCTCTTTGACTACCGGTGGGATTCCTGGAATTTGCTTCATATGTTCCCCTTGCTCCTTGAGTTTTCTCAGCAGAGTTAGAACTAAAATTTGTAAATCTGAGTTATCGATTGAACCTGAACCTCCCATTCCAGTGTCATTTGGGTGTCCCGTAGTATAAGAATTTCAGGGTGCAATAGTTGGAGTGGTAAGATCGATCCTTGGTGACGTCGGTTTCCTAGCACTCATATTTGTCATATTTGACTCCCAATTTTGGCTCACTGTATTTTAAAATTAACTTTTGCAGGATTTCAAGTCATTAATAGTGAAATATAGCTTTCTTTTAAATTTTAACTTTAATACAATTTATTGATAATTATCCATATTTTGCAAAATACAAAATTTTATTATTTTATTTTAGTTACTCAAAAATTACCATTTTTGTGTATTTTTCTAAATGTTAAGATAATTTATTGATAATTGTCCTAGTTTTAAATACTAGAATTTTCTTATCAATTTATTGTCACTTAAAAATAAAAATAATAACTACTACAATATTATTTTAGTCGTTCGTATTTTTTATAAATACTACAAGTCATAATTTCTATTAAACGGTTTTCTTTTAATTTATAACGTAGTCTATTAATTATATGTAAGTCCGTTGAATTTATTCTTTAAATGCGTATCTAAAACTAGTCCTGTCACAAATATCTTGCCAACTTTAGGTGACGCGACTAGTTGGAGCTTTTATCTTTTGGTTGGTTGCACTTTATCTTTTGGACAAGAGGGAGTAACATTGCCTTGGATAATCATCTAAGGACTAACTAGAGATATAGAGGACACGAGGGTTTAATCTAATATTAAAGGGGCAAGGGCGGGGGGGGAGTGTTTTACATTATAAATAAGTGGAGGGTGGGTCTTTATTAAAGGGACTTGGGCATTATCTTTTATCAGATTTTTCTTCAAAAGGATTTTCTATAACATAAAACTCCTCTCTCTTTCTCCCTCACGCCGGCAGATCACCCTCATCTCCCAAGTGCCACTGTCGCCGTCTCCGGTGAGCATGATGGCCTGCATTCATTCTATTTTCCTATCTTTCTCTCATTTTGCCTATTCCTCACGCTACTTCTCTCTCTCTCTCTCTCAGAGCTAAGAAACAACCCCGACGCTACTGTTTGTCTGGCCGGCTACCACTTCATTCGATCCTCCTCCACTTTTCTTATATCTCTTCTCTTCACCTCCTCTACTCCATGGAAGGAAACAAGAATAAATAAATAAATACGAACCACCGGGGTTATAACCGGGAATATTCGAATCTGAACGGAAAAGAGAGAGCCAGCGACACCTCTATTTTCTATTTGTTTTTCAATTTCTCATTTTTGTTTTCTGTCTCTTTGCATGTAACATGAATCCAAAGAATCTGATCGAAAAAGTACCGAACAAACCTCCCTTAATCTTTTTATTTTTTTTGCCAATATGTTTTCCGTTATTATGTGTTTATAGATAACTTATATTGTGGTTTGGGTTTGTGATTGATCTTTGTGTTGTTAGACTTTTTTATTGATTGATTTTTTGGGCTTCCTCTTTTAGTCCTTTTCTGAAACCACCTTGGAAGAACTTATGTTCTTCAATGGATCTAGTGTGTTGTTTTTGTCACGATCCAAATCCCACCAAAGGGTCGTGATGACACCTAACCTTTAAGACAAGGTAAGCCAATCTCATTAACAATATTCAATCATAAAAAAAAATGATAAAATAAGTCTGGCTTATCATAAACATCAGAAAAAGTAAAAAACGTAAGCCAAAACGGTGATATATAATACAACTCCCAAAATCAGGCAGTATAGAGTCATGAGATTTGTTCTAATGTGAAAAGTGATAGTAGCAAAATGAAGGAAGGGACGCCAAGGGGTTGTGACGGTCATGCGACACTACCTTGAATCCTCTCGGACAACGTATGATCTCACTCTCAAAATTCGATGCCTCCAACACTCAGATCTACACAAAATATGCAGAAGTGTAGTATGAGTACAGGACAACGTGTACTTAGTAAGAATTAAGACTAACCTCGGTGAAGTAGTGACGAGGTTCAAGTCATGTGATACGTACTAATCAAAGAATATGTTCAATATATATAACATCTTGCAACAAGAATATATAACGGCATACAATACCATCAATCTCGTTAAAACATGTGATATCAACTCAACGTAGGAAAAATCCATTTTGATAAACAAACTGTCATATAGAAATAGAGACATATGATAGAATGTTAAATGCAACTTAAAAACTTGTTGAAAGACATGACGAAACTTAAAGAATGCATGTGCATGATCGAGAATCTCACCCTTATACCGCCACTTAAACATCAATAGTGAAACGTCACCATTATACTCCACATGTGCGTAACCAAGAATGCCACCCTTATACCACTACATGTGCATAATCAATCATATCAAACATAGTACCACAATCCACGTGTACATCATCAAGAGAGAAACATGAGAGGATGATCCTAGGGAGATGGATCCATATTCACAAGTTGCACGACAACAACCTCATGCATAACAATAATCACAATCGCACGACAAAGACCTCGTGCCATAATATCAATCACAATCGCACGAAAAAAACCTTGTGCCATAATATCAACATAATCGCATGGCAAAAACCTCATGCCAAGACCCAATAAATCCGCCCAATATGTCCACATGTGGCATAATCATAACAATGCAATATGCCAAATTATTGTCAAAAGACATGCTCATAATTTGTCAACAAGGTCCATAAGGACATGATAATAATAACATGTAGATGAGTGTTCAACATATAAAGCATGTCTACGGCAAAATCAATCATATCAATCAAGTTCATATAGTCATAAAGTGATTAAGCATGCTCCATATAAAGCATACCATTAAAACAAGGCATATTAAAAGCCTAAGGTCTAATCCAATCAATACCAATATAAATATCCTTATCGGGTAGTGTGCCCAGTAGGTTTGCAGGGAACACAACCCGAAATTCTCTTACTACGGGGACTGAATCAACCGTAAGAGTATCAACACTAACATCTTTAACAAGGCTAAGTACGCGAAACAACCCTTCTCAACCATCCGTTGAGCCTTCAGAAAGGAAACCAATCTACTACGAATATGACCCAAGGAACCTCTCCATTCCAACCTCGGCAACCCGGCATAGCCCATGTCACGGTCTTGGAGAGATAATCAATAATAGCATGGTACGGAGGTAACCAATCCATATCCAAAATCACATTAAAATCCACCATATTAAGCAACAAACGATCAACCATAGTCTCATAACCCCCCCCCCCCCCAATAACAACTGCACAAGAACTGTAGATATGATCTACCACAATAGAATCTCTAACGAGTGTAGACACATAAACAAGAGTATCTAAAGAATCACAAGAATATACAAATATGAAGCAAAGTAGGATGACACATACGAAAAGGTAGAACCCAGAGTGAATAATACTTAAGTATCTTTATAACATACTAGAACAATACTTGTAATGACTGCATCTGATGCGACTACCTCGGTACTACCAGGGAAAGTATAACAACTGGCCTAGCCTCCCCCTCTAGGACGACCTCTACTTGCTTGTCCCTCACCTCTAGTTGGTTGTGCAGGTGGAGTAGCATCTATAGTAGGAATCATAGCTTGAGTACCCTGCTGAGGTACACTCATCTGATGCTTGGGAAAATATCTCACCATATTCTTAGTATCACCACACTCATAACAACCTCGTTGGTGATGTGTCTACTAGAACTGAGTATCCCTCGGATGACTAGAATAAACACTGTAAGAACCCCATTCAGGAGGTGCACTGAAGGATGACTATCCGATATGAGTGCTCTGAAATCCCTGGCTTGCTTTAGCACTATGGTGAAATCTTAAGTGCTGACTAAACTGGTCGACTGATATAACCTCTACCATGATGACCCATGCCCTTGGAGTATGAGCCACATAACCCTCCAAAACCATGAGGCTTCTTAGCCTTCCTATCCTCCTTCTCCTACATGCGGATGTGCTCTATCCCCTAGTAATCTCCACCGCCTGATGAAATGTTGTCTTAGTCTCCATCTCCCGTGACATCCCAAATCTAAGGTTGTAGGTGAGTCCCTCAAAATATCTATGGACTCTCTCCCTCTTGGTAGAGACCAAAAGATATGCATAGCACGATAACTTTGTAAATCTCATAGCACACTGGGCCACTATCATACCCTCCTAGCGCAAATTCAAAAACTCATTGTGCTGCTCGTCCCTGTGGGTCTATGGGATAAACTCCCCCAAGAAAAGATCCGAGAAATAAGACTATGTAAATAGTGCTATGCCCGCTTGCCTACTCGCCTAATAGGCTTGGCACCATCTGTATGCCGGCCCCCTCAACCAAAAAGTAGTAAAGTCGACCCCGTTCAACTCTACAAAACCCAAAGTACGCAAACTCTGACTACATTGATCCAATAAATCATGTGCATCCTCAAAATCCCCTCTACCAAAATAGGAGGATGAACTATCTGAAACCTCTCCGACCTCTTTTGCTCCTCAGTAGACACAATTGGCTCTACCTCTGGCGGAACTACAACTACTGGTTGCACTGGCATAACAACTAGTGTTTGATAAACATGAGCCAACTACTCTTGTGTACATGAGGCGGAGTCTAGGTGCCTCCCCCAACATGTGAAGTAGCTAGTGCATCCAGAATCAACCCTGGGCTCCCAAACATACTCATAAAGTGAACCAAAGTATCCTGTAGCCTAGGTGTAGCAATAGGTCTCTCAAGTGCCCGAGCGGGTCTTACCTGCTCAACTTGATCGGTCACCTGCTCCTCAACTGGAGCTACTGGTAGCTCCACAACTGCTACTCTATCAGGGGCTCTAGCGGCAACGCGTGCCCCACCTCGGCCCTGGATCACGGCTTAATAGGGGGTGCTGGTGCCCGCTAATTTGATCATGTAAAATGTGTCCTTACCATCTATGAGAGAATAAAAGAGTAAAGGTTCAAACTTTGGGGATAACAAATCTGCATGATAAAAGAATAAAAGAAAGTGAAGTTTTCCTAACAGTTTAATTTCTCGACGATAAGTACAGACATCTCTGTATCAATCAGCAAGACTCTACTAAACTTGCTCATGACTCGTAGAACTTATGAACTTAGGGCTCTGATACAAATTTGTCATGACCCAAATCTCACTAAAGGGTCGTAATGGCACCTAACCTTCAATACTAGGTAAACCAATCACATTAACAACATTCAATCATCAAAATATGATATAATATATTTTGGTTTATCATAAACATCAAAAAAGTGATAAACATAAGCCAAAACGATGATACACCATACAACTCCCAAAACCAGGTAATACAGAGTCATGAGCTCTAAATCAGATACATAAAGAAGTCTCAAAAATACAATACTATTCGAATGTGAAAAGTAACAGTAGCAAAATGAAGGAAGGGACTCCAAGGGATTGCGACAATCATGCAGTACTATCTTGAATCCTCTCGAACAATGTATGATCTCACTCTCAAAGTCTGCTGCCTCCAATGCTCGGATCTGCACAAAATGTGCAAAAGCATAGTATTAGTATGGGACAACGTGTACTTTATAAGTATCAAGACTAACCTCGGTGAAATAGTGGCGAGGTTTAAGTATATGATACTCACTAATCAAAGAACACGTGCAATATATATAACATCTTACAACAAGAATATATAACACAATACAATACCATCAATCTCGTTAAAACATGTGATATTAACTCAATATAGGAAAAATCTATTTTGATAAACAAATCATCAAACAGAAATAGAGACATATGATAGCATGTTATATGCAACTTAAAACTTGCTGAAATACATGAGGGATCTTAAAGAATGCATGTACATGATCAAGAATCACACTTATACCGCCACATGAACATCAACAACGAATGCTACCCATATACCGTCACATGTACATAATCAAGAATCCCACCCTTATAACATCACATGTGCATAATCAATCATATCACACATAGAACCATAATCTGTGTGTACGCCATCAAGAGAGAAACATGAGAGGGAAACCCTAGGGGGATAAATCTGTATCCATACGAGTATAATAATAATCAGAATCGCACGACAAAGAACTCGTGCATAACAATAATCACAATCACACGACAAAGAAATCGTGCCACAATATCAATCAGTATCGCACGACAAAGACCTCGTTCCATAATATTATCACAATCAAACGGAAAAAATCTCATGTCAACACCCAATTAATCCGCCCAATATGTCCACATATTCCATAATCATAACAACCCAATATGCCAAATTATCATCAAAAGACATATGCTCATAATTTGTCAAGAAGGTACACAAGGACATGATAATAATAACATGTGGATGAGTGTTCAACATATAAAGCATGACTACAGCTAAATCAATCGTAGCAATCAAGTTCATGTAGTCATAAAATGATTAAGCGTGTTTCATATAAAGTATATCATCAATACAAGGCAAATTAGAAGCCTAAGGTCTAATCCGTTCATAAAACACACATAGCATCCATGTACACGCTCGTCACATCACGTACACATTGCATTACACATAACACAATTAGGAAAATAAGGCCAAATCCTAAGGGGTATTCCCCCACACAAGGTTAGGCAAGATACTTACCTCAGTAAGCCCAAATCAATCCTCTAAAATAGCCTCTCCCTTAAATAGCACCTCCGACCAGCTCAAATCTGGCCAAAAATAACTCAATAATATCAAATAGTGCTACAGGAATCAATTCCAAATAATAAAGCTCTAATCCTTACCCAATTCCCAAAAAGACAACAAGTCAACCCCGGGCCCATATGGTCAACACACAAGTCCAAATATGTGATTTGATTTCAAAATCAAGTCCAAATCGACTCTCAAATCCCCAATTTTTATTTTCCAAAACATAGTAAACAAACCCTCAAAATTCTCTTCCAAATTCCATACTCTAGGTGTAATAATCTGTGGGAAAATAAGATATAATATCAAAATCAAGTAGAAATCACGTATCCTCTTTCCTTGTGTGAAAATCTACTCCAAAAATTGCAAAGTCTAGGTTTCAAAATATGAGATAATGAGTCTAAATCCCGAAAGTCAGCCAATATAGTTAGCTGCTGAAGTTGCAATGCGACTAGGGGTTCGCAGTTGTGAGCCTCGCAAATGCGAGAAGTGGCTTGCAAAAGCGGACAGGCTCCCTCAGCTTCAGACATCACAATTGCGACCAGGAAGCTCGCAAATGCGACCAAGTGTTGCAAATGCGGATTCCCCTTCACAGTTGCAGACGTCGCAATTGTAACACCAGTTTTGCAAATGTGAAGCCGACCTTCTCAGGCACCCATCGCAAATGCGATTAAGGCTCCGCAATTGATGACCTTTGCAGTTGCGAGTAGACCATCGCAATTGCGAGATCTTCAACACCAGCAAAATATGAACCTTCCCAAAACCAATCTGAAACTTACTCGAGCCCATCGAGCCCCAGACCAAACATCCACACGAGTATGTAACGACCTACAAACTCGCTCGTTAGCTCAAAACATCAAAATAACATCCATAACCAAGAATCAAGCACCAAAACACATCATGCAAGCTTTCAACTTCATGAACTCCAGATTTTCACAACCAAGTGTCTGATTCATACCAAACTAAACCAAAATGAGATCAAACTTTGCACACAAGTCCCAAAATGAAAAAAAGAATCCAAGTCCCGAAATAACAACCCCAACCTGATAGCCTCAAAGTCAACCCATGATCAAACTTATGAAATTGCTAAACCTTCGATTTGCCAACTGTCAGCAAATAGGGCCAAATCATCCTAGGAACCTCCAAATCCAAATTCAGGCACATGCCTAAGTCCAAAATAATCATACAAACCTATTGGAACCATCAAACCACATATCGAGGTCGTTTACACAAAAGTCCAACCTTAGTTAACTTTTATAACTAACGCTTCCAGCAATGGAACTAAGTAGTGTAATTCACTCCAAACCCTTCTTGGAACCAAATCGACCATCCACGCGAGTCACCAAATAATAATCAATCACACGAGTGTAACGACCCAACCGGTCGTTTTAAGCATTTGCATTCCGTTCAACTGTTTGAAGTCTTGAGTATCTTCATATCATGTATTTTATGATTTATCTTAATCAACAGTTTTGGTTTTCATGTGATTCCGGTTTGATTTGGAAAAGTGATTCTCTACTAAAAAGCTTTAAGTTGGAAGAGTTAACCAAGTTTGTCTTTTGTGTATTTGACCTCGAATCGGAGTTTTGATGGTTCCATTAGGTCTGGATGGTGATTCTGGACTTGGGCATTTGCTTGAATTTGCATTTGGATATTTCTAGAAGGTTTCGACCCTATTTTTCCAAAAGTTGGTAATTTGAAAAACTTAAGAGTTCATAAGTTTGACTAAGAGTTGATTTTGATGTTATTGGACTCCAATTGGTGTTTTGCGACTTAAGATAGTTCTATATTGTTGAATTTAAATTATGTGCAAAGTTTGAAAGTAATCAGAAGTGTTTATTTGTGATTTAGACACTCTTTTGAAAGAATAAAGATTTAAGAACTTAAGAGAAATTATATTTGGTTTGAGCCTCGATCCTTTGTTATGATGTTCCCGTGGGTGTTTTGAGGCTTTTGATAAGTTTGAATGATGTATTTGTACTTGTTGGTATGATGTTTCCGTGGGTGATTTGGATCATTGGTTGAGAAACTAGTTAAGAATTTGAAGTTTGACCATGGTCAATATTGGGTCAAGATGACATTTTTCGATGTTTTGAGTGTGCGAGCAGGTTCGTAGCGTATTTTATGATTGGAATGAATATATAGTTTGTGTCCGGGGAGTTCCGAATAAGTTTTGGGTACTAAAACAAAGATTTTCTTATTGGTGTTTTTTTTTCTGGTGTAAGTAATTACGATTTTTCAGATTTCTTTTAAAACTTCAAAACATCCTATCTCTCTTATTTTAAGGCTAAATTAGGTGATTCAAGAGGCTATGTTGGGTGTAATCTCGCAAGGATCATGTTGAACTTATCAAACGTGAGTTTCAGAATCATCTAGAACCTACTTCGAGCTAGGTCAGCTGCTATATTTGTTTTCTTGTTTTGGAATTTAGTTGCTTTTTCTCGCAAGGTTTTGGAGCTCGGATTTGGACGATTTTGGAGGAGATTTTCACCACATGGATTGGGGTAAGTATTTTTTACTCGATTTTATTATATTCCATGATTCCATCATCAATTTTGGCATTTTATTGATGATTTCAAAAGATAAATTGGGGTTTTGTCTAAACTTTCCTAAAGTAATTAATTGAGTTTTGAACACCGATTAAGAGTCGAATTTTGTCAGGTTCTAGGGTGCGAGCCCGGGTTTTACTTTTTGGTTAACTTTGAGTTTTGATTAAAGATTCGACCTTTATCGATTGAGTTTTTTTTATTGGGCATTATTTGATTTTTTTGAGTTGATTTTTGCTAGTTTCGAGCTGTTCAGAGGTTGATTCGTTCGGGATAGCATTTCTAGAGTGTTGTTTGGCTTGCTCGGTATTTGATTTGGCTTGTTCGAGGTAAGTAACATGTCTAAACTTGGAATTGAGGGTATTTATCCCTGGAAAACGTGTTATTTGTGTTGTGTTGGGGTGACGCACATGATAGGTGACGGGCGTATAGGCATGCACCGTGGTAATCATGATCCGGGTTAATTTTTGTACTGTGTTGCTATCAAGTCTTGTTTTATCCGTGTAATCCCTACTTATTAGAGTAATTGAATTGTGATTCATGTTAGAAATCATGTTTAGGCTATGTGCTAATTCTGTTTGAGACCTAATGAGGCTATTTCTGCTGTTTTGAGTTATCTGCCTTAACTATAATTATTTACTCAGTCATGACTCTTTATTTGCATATCATATCTCAGCCTCTATTCATCTTTCATTTTTACATCACATGTTATCATTGTTTGGGCTGAGTGGCACGAGATTTTGAGCCCTGGAGACTTGAGAGATTGATGAATGAGGTGAGCCTGAGAGCCGTGTTGTGAGTGTTATTGTGTATCGGGCTACACGCCGCAATATGCCATATTGGCTTTATTATTATTATTATTATTATTATTATTATTATTATTATTATTATTATTATTATTATTATTATCATTATCATTATTATTAGTATTATCATCACTACTACTACTATTATTATTATTATTATTATTATTATTATCATTATTATCATTATTATTATCATTATTATTATTATTATTATTATTATTATTATGATTATTATTATTGTTATTATTATTATTGTTGTTATTATTATTATTATTGTTATCATTATAATAATAATAATAATTATTATTATTATTATCATTATTATTATTATCATTATTATTATTATTATTATTATTATTATTATCATTATCATTATCATTATTATTAGTATTATCATCACTACTACTACTATTATTATTATTATTATTATTATTATTATTATTATTATTATTATTATTATTATTATTATTATTATTATTATTATTATTATTATTATTATTATTATTATTATTATTATTATTATTATTATTATTATTATTATTATTATTATTATTATTATTATTATTATTATTATTATTATTATTATTATTATTATTATTATTATTATTATTATTATTATTATTATTATTATTATTATTATTATTATTATTATTATTATTATTATTATTATTATTATTATTATTATTATTATTATTATTATGTGGATCGGGCTGCACGTCGCAACATGCCTTAAAGGCTTTGATTAGCGCTTGGGTAGTATCCGCCCCTCCTGAGTCTGACATACCATCATGAGCGCAGGCACAATGATATATGCACGTGCTTTGGTGAGGGGCTTATGAGCCAGGCACCCGTATAGTGCCGAGTGATTTTGTGTCTATGATGAAGTGGGCATTTGAGACAGACAACTTGATTATGTTGAGGGTGAGAGTATCTGGGGATATCACCGTGAAATCATTCATTTGACATGCATACTTGGCATGTAGGCATTGAGGTACATTTTCCTCAGACTAGACGGTACTGTGACATTCATGATTTGACATGTAGGCATAAAGACGTATATTTCTCATGGTAGACAGTATATGATAATTGATGACTTGACATGTAGGCATATAGATACACTTTCCTCATGCTAAATGGTAAACATAAATTCTTGTCTGGTGTTGTGAATTGGGAATACATTTCTTTTAATAAACTCATGTTCAATTGATTTTTAGTGGCAAGATTTGGACTTTATTGTTATACCTGGAAAACATGTCTACTTTTTCCGTAACTGTGAACGAGCTGAACATAATATCATTTGAGTTATTACTTTACTACCTTCACTACATTGTTATGGGTTGTTATTGGCTACATTGTTAGGTTTGTTACTTATTGAGTACATGGGGTCGGTTATACTCATGTTACACTTCTGCACCTTGCGTGCAAATCTTAGAGCTGATATTGCTGGGTATAGCAGGAGCTGACATTGAGGTTGTACATGCGTTACATTTATAGCTGCCTCATGTTCATGGTAGCTTTAAATTTGTAAATGTGTTTATGTATATTTCAAACAAATGATGTATTTATTTCGTACCAGCTTTGTAAATTTTAAGTCTTAGAAGCTTATGACTTGTACTACCAGTCCTTGGGTTATTGTATAAAAATTCAATTATTTCATCATTTATTTCTCATTAATCTCATTGGAATATGTTGATTGTTAGTTGACTTACCTAACAGGTTGGATTAGGTGCCATCAGGACTAGTGGATTTTGAGTCATGACAAGTTGGTATCAGAGCCCTAGGTTCATAGGTTCTACGATTCATGAGCAAGTGTCTAGTAAATTCTTGTGGGTCGGTATAATGACGTCCATACCTATCTTCGAGAGGCTACATGGCATTTAGGATAAGCTTTTAATCTTTCCTTCCTTATCGTGCGTCATCGATTCAGCTTGAAGTGTACCTATTTGAATTCCTTCCACTCACTCATACTGCATATTGACGACTTGTGATTCCATGGATGAGGTGCGAGATGTGTCTTCTATGTTTTAGAGATGGGCCAGTCTAGAGGACTTAAGGTCGGGTTTTGACCTCAACTTGGGCTCGGTGGTTTTAGTTGCGTGAGTATGTGCTTTGGACTTATATGTCCGTTAGTGTCTCTAGGAGTGGGACTGATGGCTCAGTGAGTACTTGGATGATTATATGATGAGTATGATATGACTACGGGATGTGTTTATATGGCTTAGGTGTGACGACAAGAGTTTGCTTGGGATGTGGAAAGGACTATTTGGTACTTGATTTCCATCTTGATGTACTGTTCGGTCTTGAATTACAAGGGTGTTAGGGATAATTCAGTCGTTCGTATGTAAAATGAAGTGCGTTCTTATGTCTTGCTGATGAGTTCAGACTCGGGAAGATTTAATGATTGCATGGTGGTTGCGACCAGGATGAGGTCATAGAGGGATGCCGGTTTGAGGCTGAGCAATGGGTTGTCACCTGCGGGGTAGCCTACGGATGTATGATTTTCATGATATCTCTATAAAGAGTTTTCTTTTACCGGTAGGTTATGTGTGATGCAATTTGAGTTTGAATTGCTTGAGAAAATTGGCTTGACTATCGCGAGGATGAATGTGAGTTTCGCAAATGATTTGAGGTATTGTATGATTAATGCTACAAGAATTCATGAAGGATTTGGCTGAATTACGGTATGTGATTGTGGCATTTATGAGGTAAAGGTTATGTGGGTTATTGGATGTTATGATCTATGGCTTGGAGCCAAGTGGGGGAGTTTGCTATCGACGATCAGATTGTATGGTCACGTGTTATGTTAGTTTTGGTATGAGGTTGGCTTTGAGGGTGAATTGAGTAAGGAAATTTCTGGATGCGTGATGTGTTACACTTCACGGATATATGGAAATCTTGGAATGATTCAGGTTTGTTATTCAAGGTGGAGGTAGTGTGCATGGAGTGCGGATTCACTCAATGGCTTAGAGATGTGGGTTACTTCCTAAGATATTTGTTTGCTAATGGAGCACAAGTCGATCGACCCGTTTTGGTGGTACATTAGAGATTTATGTAGAGTGGATGACTCTCAAGAAAGTTCTAATGAGTTTATGATTCACATATGGTATTTGAGGAATTTCAGGATTTCTAAATAGCTAAGATATGAGTTGCATTGGATGGTGACGAGACTTGCAGTATTTCTGTATCATTATTGATTCTACATTTGACTATTTGAGAGGTTAAAGAAATGGATTTAGATTCACATAAGGTCTCTTCAGAGTGGGTAACTCAGATGCGGTATTTTGGGTGCTTATGAGGGAATACAGTAGTTCACGGGCTTCAGGGCGACGTGGTTTCATGCTAGGATCTCTTGTGGTGAGATTTGGTTAAAGGTCGTAATGTACTAGCAAGGAGAAGTGTTAACTTGAAGGTAATTAGGAAGGAACTCAGAGAAATAGGATAGTTTGGTGGTAGATCAGACCAGCATGGTAATGGAAATGATTGGTTCTTTTAGTTCTTATGATGTGGTGAGGCTTTAGGGTGTTATGTGGATATACACTTGGGCTTGGAGACCTGCATGACTTGGTTGAGTTAGAGGAGTTCAGTTCTGATGTCTTGGTTATGTGCAAATGGGTTTTGAAGTGTTCTCAATAATTTCTACTACAACTTGAGATGGATATTTTCCACCGGCATGAAAAGTATGTTACGTATTATGATTTTCTCCTAGATGGGATCAAATAGAAGGTTCTTGGCTAATGGGGTATGTACCCTGCTTGCGATTCAGAGTTGATAACGGGGTCATCGTGTTTTCATATGATGGAACGATAGATGCGGTGCGTCACGTGGGACTGATGTTTGCATGTACAAGGTTGCAGTTTAGTTTTGAAGGGAAGGTCATGAATTTTAGACAACATGGGCGGTCTTAGATATTTAGATGAATGTTAGTACTACTTGGTATTACCTAAGAAGGGTGCGCATTTCAGAAGGCACATTGTGTTCTGACTTACGAATGCTTCATTGATATTATGGTACTCGCCTGGTTGATCGATTGTTGATGTTAAGATTTTGCTATGTGGCACGGAAGGATTATGGAAGCACTTCTCATAGAATGATTGGGCTGAAAGATGTGGCAGTCACTTGAGTGTCGAGTTGGGAGCAAGATGTGGTGATTCTGGTATTCTAAGGATTTGGAGACTAGAAGTTCTCAGAGGCAGATTATTTCTTGGTTGTGGACTATGAAGGTATGGCCAAAGTTAGACACCTGACAGTATGTGTAACGGTTAGGTTATTGTGGACCTTTGGAGGGTTATTTATCCATTTGTGGATGACCAAAGTTTATTTGGGGGCCCATTTGTAGGCCTAATGAGGATGTGTATTCTGCACTAGGTCAGATTTGTTAACTCAGCGCGACTATTGTTGAGGGGTGTGTCATTCGGTTAGAGTTGAGCTTGTTCGTATTCTGATATAATCTATGTGTTACTCTTCTATGCTACGATGGATTGTGATATGTTGGTTATTTGCACACATGATGTGGTTCTGTCTGGGTCTTGTGGCAAAATTTGAGCGAGATGATTCTTGGGGTGTTGAATGGTTGATTGCGGCTTGGTTATGGTCTTTACGGGTTGTGGTATATTATGCTATTCATTTCTCTATGGTTATGGTCATGCACTTCGTGTATTTGATGTTGATTGGCGTATAGTTGTTGATTTTGAGCATTTTGACTCGAGGAATTTCATTTGGACCGGGGTTTGGATTGGGTCACGCATCGCGACATAGTTATGTTGGGATGTCATATTTTGTGTTGATTTCATGTGTTTTGGTTCTCGTTTGGGTGGTGGGTTCCTAGCATTGCGCTTGTGGTGGTATCTGTCGAGCTTGCAGGATGATTCTCTCATTTGAGTCATTTTCTATTTTTGGGTATATTTGAGTTGTTGCTTATTGGTGTACGTATCGCACGTTTTGTGGCTCTAGGTAGTATTGGTGTGACATATCAGTAGAACAACTTGTATTTGATGAGACGAGGTCATTAGACCTGGAATGAGTGCTATTGGATTTGATTACGGTATGTTTTAAAGGTTAATATAGGAAGTCAGCTTATAATTTGGCAATGGATCTTATCGAGTGAGAGAGCTCCATGACTTGTTGATCTGATATGTGGTTATGAGTTTATGCGTGTTTCTTCCATCATTGGCGGTGTACGAAGGTTTTGAACAAAGATTTATTTAATATGAGGTTTGTTACCAGTACCGGGTTTGCTATTGGGTAGTTATTATGATCGAAAGTTATTGCTATGAGAAACTAGGTTATGCGGTATATCATGCGATTATATCTTGGGTTATGGTTTGATACAGCTTGTTCAAACTTGCATAGTGCATAGATGCGAGAATCGTGTCTCATGATGAGTTCCGGATGTTAGAGATTTGATTCTAAGGTTTATGGGCTAAGGTTGAAGTAAGGGTTTTTAGTTAGGTTGTGTTGTCAGGATTATATAGATTGGGGTGACGTAAGACCACCCATGGGTATGTGCACGGTGAGTTTACACAGTGATTTGATGTCTTTGGAACGACCCTTGGCACGTTCGAGGACGAACGTATGTTTAAGTGGGAGAGAATGTAACGACCCAACCTGTCGTTTTGAGCATTTGCATTTCGTTCAGCTGTTTGAAGTCTTGAATAGCTTCATATGATGTATTATGAGTTGTGTTAATCATCGGTTTTGGTTTTCAGGTGATTCGGGATTGATTTGGAAGAATGATTCTCAACTAGTAAGCTTTAAGTTGGAAGAGTTGACCAAGTTTGACTTTTGTGTATTTGGCTTCGGATCGAAGTTTCATGGTTCCGTTAGGTCCAGATGGTGATTCTGGACTTGGGCGTATGCCCAGATTTGTATTTAGATGTTTCTAGACAGTTTCGGCCCTATTTGCCGAAAGTTGGCAATTTGAAGAACATAAGAGTTCATAAATTTGACCAAGAGTTGACTTTGATGTTATTGGACTCCAATTGGTGTTCCGAGATTTTGAAAAGGTCTATATAGTTGAATTTAACTTGTGTTCAAAGTTTGAAAGTAATCCGAAGTGTTTAAGTGTGATTCAGACACTCTTTTGAAAGAAATAAAAAGTTTACAACGTAAGAGAAATTCTATCCGATTTGAGCCTCGATTCATTGTTGTGATGTTCCCGTAGGTATTTTGAGGCTTTGGATAAGTTTAGATGATGTATTTGTACTTGTTGGTATGATTGGATGGGGTCCCGAGGGGCTCAGGTGTGATTTGGATAATTGGTTGAGAAACTATTTAAGTTAAAGATTTGAAGTTTGACCATGGTCAATATCCACTCAAGATAACCCCTTTTCAGTGTTTTGAGTACGCGAGCAGGTTCGTAGCGTATTTTATGATTGAAATTCATATATGGTTTGTGTCCAGGAGGTTCCGAATGAGTTTTGGTCTAAAAAGAAGATTTTCTTATAGTTGTTGTTTTTTCTTGGTGTAAGTAATTATGAAAATGCCATTTATATCCTTGAAATTTTCAGATTTCGTTTGAAACTTTAAAACATCATGTCTCCCTCATTTTAAGGACAAATTGGGTGATTCAAGAGGCTATCTTGGGTGTAATCTCGCAAGGATCATGTTGGGCTTATTAAACGTGAGTTTCAGGATCATCTAGGACCTAATTCGAGCTAGGCCAACTGCTGTAGTTTTTTTTGTTGTTTCAGAATTTAGTTACTTTTTTCACAAGGTTTTGTAGCTCGGATTTGGGCAATTTGGAGGCAATTTTTATCACATGAATTGGGATAAGTATTTTTGACTCGGTGTTTATTATATTCCATGATCCCATCTTTGATTTTGGCATTTTATTGATGATTTCAAAAGAAAAATTGGGGGGTTCTATCTACACTTTCCTAAAGTAATTAATTGAGTTTTGAACATCTATTCAGAGTCGGATTTGATTGAAATTATTAATATTGGACTTGTAATTGAATAGGTTGTCGAAATTTTTGAGTTTTATTGACTTTGAGTTTTGATTAAAGATTTGACCTTTATCGATTGGGTTTGTTTCATTAAGCATTATTTGATGTTTTTGAGTTGATTTTGGCTAGTTTCAAGCCATTCGAAAGTCAATTCGCGTGGGATGGCATTTCTAGAGGTTGTTTGGCTTGCTCGGTATTTTATTTTGCTTGTTCGAGGTAAGTAACATATCTAAACTTGGAATTGAGGGTATTTATCCCTGGAAAACATATTATTTGTGTTGTGTTGGGGTGACGCACATACTAGATGACAGGCGTGTGGGTGTGTACCATGATAATCATGATCCAGGTTAATTTTTGTACTGCGTTGCTATCAAGTCTTGTTTTATCCGTGTAATCCCTACTTATTAGAGTAATTGAACTGTGATTCATTTTAGAAATCATATTTAGGCTATGTGCTTATTCGGTCTAATGAGGCTATTCTGCTATTTTGAGTTATCTTCCTTAATTGTAATTATGTACTCAGTCATGATTTTTTATTTGCATATCATATCTCAGTCTCTGTTCATCATTCATTGTTACATCACATGTTATCATTGTTTGAGCTAAGTGGTACGAGATATTGAGCCCTTGAGACTTGAGAGATTGATGTCTGAGGGGAGCTTGAGAGCTGTGTTGTAAGTGTTATAATGTATCGGGCTGCACGCCGCAGCAAGACTTATTATATTTACTATTATTATTATTATTATTATTATTATTATTATTATTATTATTATTATTATTATTATTATTATTATTATTATTATTATTATTATTATTATGTGGATTGGACTGCACGCCGCAGCAGGCCTTATGGCTTTGATTAGTGCTTGGGAAGGATCCGCCCCTCCGGAGTCTGACATACCAACAGTGAGCGCTTGCATAAGGATATACACACGTGCTTTGGTGAGGGGCTTATGAGCCAGACACCTGTACAATGTTGAGTGATTGTGTGTGTGTGTGATGAAGTGGGCATTTGAGATAGACAACTTGAGTACTTTGAGGGTGAGAGTATCTGGGGATATCACCGCGAAATCATTCATTTGACATGCATACTTGGCATGTAGGCATAGAGGTGCATTTTTCTCATACTAGGCGGTACTGTGACATTTATGATTTGACATGTACATTTGACATATAGGAATAAAGACGTATGTTCCTCATGCTAAACAGTATATGATAATTGATGACTTAACATGTAGGCATAGAGGTGCGCTTTCCTCATGCTAAATGGTACACATAAATTCTTTTCTGGTGTTGTGAATTGGGAATACAGATCTTTTGATAAACTCATGTTCAATTGATTTTTAGTGGTAATATTTGGAGTTTACTGTTATACCTGGAAAGTATGTCTACTGTTTCTGTAACTGTGAACGAGTTGAGCATAACATCTTTTGAGTTATTACTTTTACTGCCTTCATTATATTATTATGGGTTGTTATTGGCTATTAGTGTTGGATATTGACCTTCTTCTAAGCCTGTCACTGCTTTCAACCTAAGATTATATTTGTTACTTATTAAGTACATGAAGTCGGTTGTACTCGTACTACACTTCTGCATCTTGCGTGCAGATCTAGGAACTGATGTTGCTGGAAATGGCGGGTGCTGACATTGAGGATGTACTTACATTCCGGTTATAGTCGCCTCTTGTTCATGGTAGCTTTAGATTTGTATATTAGTTAATGTATATTTTGTACAAATGATGGATTTATTTCGTACCGGCTTTGTAAATTCTAAGTCTTAAAAGTTCAAGACTTGTACTACTAGTTCTTAGGTTATTATAATAAAATTCAATTATTTCATCATTGTTTTTCTCATTAATCTCATTTGGATATATTGACTGTTAGTTGTCTTACTTAGCAGGTTGGGTTAGGTGCCATCACCGACTAGTAGATTTTGGATCGTGACAACAGGAAGCATAGGAAACATGCTCAAATACATAAAAAAATGATTGGGCCGAGTCGTTATAGTTTTTCACACTTAATTAGTGCTACGGGTTTCATTCATAACTGGTTGGGACTTTTCATCCTCTTTTGCTTCTCTTATTGGGAGTTCTACTTTTGGAAGGATTTGATATTGTTGCATCTTTATTCACACAACTGATATTATTAGTTTAGGCTGTGAAATTTAACTGCTAATGTTATTTTTTTGTCGCCTTTGACACTACTTGGCCCCTCTCTTTTGATAGTGAATCTATGACTTCATCACTGGTCTTGAACAACACAGGGATATTTTATTGATTTTGGACTGAGTACTATTCCAATGACCAAGAAAATAATGTACAAATTATTAAGGCCATGACTTGACCTTGTCCCTCCGTCCAAGTCCGAAAAAGTATTTTAATGAGGAGATGACGATAATCCATTGAAAAGAAAAAGATGAGACTGCAACGAACCCGCACTTTGGACAGTGACACGGTTAGCCACCATAGTTGCAACCAAGACAGTTCCCATTATTATGTCTCTACAGAATTATACACATCATCCGAGCTTCCCGAATACTTTTCAAAAATTGTTTTTAATAACAAATTATTTTATTTAATATCAATATTTAATTTACTCTACAACTTTTTTACTAAGATGTTTGCTTTTTTTGCGAGGTACAACTACATGAAGTCGCTTCCGAAAGACGGTGTTTCGACTAACTTGATGCCCCTGTTAAAACCCTAGTTAGTTGCTTCCCATTCTTGTGTACTCAAACATAAGTATAGTGAAACCATAGGTAGATGCCATATTTATTTATTGGCTTTCTTACTTTGATATTTATCTATTTGCTAAACACTTAGGGTGAATTGCATCTAGTTAATAATCAAGTTAATATGCAACGTTGTGCATTAAATAATTCATGAAGCTTGTATACTTAGGTTGTTGAATATGTTTTTATAACATGGTTAATTGATTAGGAACGGTACATACCTAGTTAATTAAATTAGTTATATACATTAAAATAAAAGGGCATGTCATCTTCTTTCCAATCAAATAATTTTATCTTTATTGCATTTATACTAGCATGCTTAGTTGTGCTTTCCCGATCAATTTATTTGTAAATCGTTCTTTAATTAGCTCACTTCATGGACACAAATAGTTGTAAATGAATTTAATCGGACTTAGCACAATTTCATAACGTTTAGAGCCCTTTTATTGTCTCTCATAGCATTCTTTACGTTACTATACTCACGCTTATCTAAGATTATCCACAACATTTTAGTAAATAAATTCCATCTAACTCTTTGGATTAACCCTCCAACACTTTGTAACAATACATCCGGTTATTTTGAGTTGTAGCATTTCGTTTGGTGATTTTAGACTTTCACTAGGTACATTTGATGTTTTATGACTTGAGATTATGAGTGATTTTGGTCCCAAGAGATTTGGAAGTGATTTGAAATACTTAGTTCATAATGGAAGCTTTAAGTTGGAAGAGTTGACCAAGGTTTGACTTTTGGCTAAACGGACTCGGAATCGAGTTTTAATAGTTCTGACAGGTTCATATGGTACTTCTAGACTTATATGTATGTTCAGATTCGGTGTTGGAGGTTCCTAGAAGAATCTGACACCATTTGTCGAAAGTTGGCAATTTGAAGAACATAAGAGATCCTAAGTTTGACCAAGAGTTATGTAACGACCTGACCGGTCGTTTTGAGCTCTAACGCGTCATTCTGCAGTTTGAGACCCCAAGCAGCTTCACTTCTGGTATTATGACTTGTGCGTATGGTCGGAATTGAATTTCGGGAAGTTCGGAGTTGAGTTGGAAAGAAAATTCTAATTTCGGAAGTTTTAAGTTGGAAAAATTGACTATGGTTTCATTTTTGAGTAAACGACCTCGGAATCGGTATTGGAAGGTTTCAACAGGTTCGTATGATAATTTTGGACTTAGGCGTATGTCCGAATCGGGTTTTGGATGACCCGGGAGCGTTTCGGCGCCTATTGTGGAAGGTTGGCATTTTGGAAGAATTTCATAAATTTGAGTTGACATGCATTTCAATGATATCGACTTCCGTTTGGGATTCTGAGTCTGAGAATAGCTCCGTATGATAATTCCGGTCTTAGGAGCGCATCCGGGTGTGGATTTGGAGGCCCGTAGGTTGTATTGGGATCATTTGGGCAAAAGTTGGAAATTTGGATAATTTTGAGAAGTTTGATTGGGAGTGGACTTTTTGATATCGGGATCGGATTCTGATTCCGGAAGTTGGAGTAGGTCCGTAATGTCAGTTATGACTTGTGTGCAAAATTTAAGGTAAATCGGACGTGATTTGATAGGTTTCGGCATCGAAGGTAGATGTTTGAAGCTTCAAAGTTCATTAGGTTTGAATTGGAGGGTGATTCGTAGTTTTGATGTTGTTTGATGTGATTTGAAGGCTCTACTGAGTTCGTAATGTATTTTGGGACGTGTTGGAATAATTGGTTGAGGTCCCGAGGGGCTCGGGTAGATCCCGTATGGTTAACAGATCAATTTTTGGACTAAAGGAATGATGAGGCAGCTGGTAGCTGGTGTAACCGCACCTGCGAGGTTTTGGCCGCAGGTGCGGAGCCACAGAAGCGGCCATGAGGGGCGCAGGTGCGATTTTAGTTGGGCAGTGTTGAGACCGCAGATACGGTTATCTCGCCGCAGAAGCGGGACCGCACCAGCGGAAGGGAAGGCGCAGAAGCGGAAGCCGCGGCTGGGGGCATCTCCGCAGAAGCGGAATAATTGCCGCACCTGCGGAACCGCAGAAGCGGTCAAGTGACCGCAGGTGCGAGAATTCGAGCTGGGAAGTGAGGTTTCCTTTAAAACNTGATTTGAAGGCTCTACTGAGTTCGTAATGTATTTTGGGACGTGTTGGAATAATTGGTTGAGGTCCCGAGGGGCTCGGGTAGATCCCGTATGGTTAACAGATCAATTTTTGGACTAAAGGAATGATGAGGCAGCTGGTAGCTGGTGTAACCGCACCTGCGAGGTTTTGGCCGCAGGTGCGGAGCCGCAGAAGCGGCCATGAGGGGAGCATGTGCGATTTTGGTTGAGCAGTGCTAAGACTGCATATTCGGTTATCTCGCCACAGAAGCGAGACCGCACCTGCGGAAGGGAAGGCGCAGAAGCGGAAGCAGCGGCTGGGGGGCATCTCCGCAGAAGCGGAAAAATTGCTGCACCTGCGGAACCGCAGAAGCGGTCAAGTGACCGCAGGTGCGAGAAGTCGGGCTGGGCAGTGTCATTTTAAAGACGAGATTTGGCCATTTTCCTCCAATTTTCTTTTGGGTGGTCAATTTTTGGATCTCTTGGAAGTGAGATTTCCGTCATCTATGTCAAGGTAAGTGATTCCCACCTATAGCAAGTTAACTACTTGTATTATACATGGATTTAGACTTGGAAATTTGTAGAAATTTGGGATTTTAGAAGAAAACCTAAAAATTTATATTTTTGGATTTTGACCACGAAATTAGACATGGAATTTGGTATAAATTATATATTTGAGTTCGTGGTAGCATGGGTAAAGTTAATCTTCGAAAATGTTCAGAATCCAGGTACGTGGGCCCGAGGGTGATGTTTATCGACTTTTCAAGCGGAGTTAGGAATTGTTGTAAATTGAATTGTAATGAGTATTAGAGTATATATTTATGGGTTTACACATTTATTGACTAGTTTTGGAGCGTTGGGCATCGGTTTGAGTTGTTGGAAGGTCCGGTTATGGAATTGTGGAGCGAGGTAAGTCTCTTTTCTAACCTTGTAATAGGGAATTTACCCCATAGGTGAACTTAATTAATATGTGTTGTTATTTGTGGAGGCTACGTACGCACGAAGTGACAAGAGTCCATACGTAGCTACTATTCCTATTTGTGTCCGGGAAGTTTTAGGTTTACATCATGCTTTATGGACGCCGTTATTTGATTATATTTGTTAATTGTATTAAATAGAACTAAGTCAAGGATTTTAAGGCTTTAAAAGCTTCAAGTTGAATTGTCTTTATTTTGAAAATAATCAAGAAAGAGTTATGATTTATTGATAGTTTATATTTGACCGCGTCGCATGTATGATTCGCGAGCGGGGTATTTCTTCTTCTACTCTCATGTGAGCGGGCCATTCACCTCGACAGGTTAGTAGATGAATCTATGGTTTGTGCCGTTCGACCCTCGGCAGTGCACATTTTACATTTATGTTGGATCGGGCCGAACGTCCTCGGTGGAATTTTGTGCGTGATAATAGAAATGGAAGTACCCTTTATAATTGGTATAAATTCATCATTTGAAATATTATTTATTTTAAATGAAGGAAGTGATTTGGGTCCTTAAATAGGGTGATGAATTGTTTAGTTATTTCTTGTTCTGAGTTTTATTGTTATATATATCATGCTTAATTAGAATTTCATAATTTCATATTGTTGGCCCTTAGTAATTGTCGAAGTCGACCCCTCATCGCTACCTCTTCAAGGTTAGGCGGGATACTTACTGGGTACGCGTTGATTTACGTACTCATGCTACACTTGCTGCACATTTTTGTGCAGGTGCATATATGTCTAGTGGCCTTGTGGGCGCAGAGGCGCGGTTATTGCGTGGACTTAGGTGAGCTACATTTCACGTTACGAGTCCGCAGCTGGCAGAGTCTCCTTCAGAGTATTTATATTTTCCTGTCCAATTTTTATTCCGGACAGATGTTGTATTTTATTTTATATTCCTAGTTGATGCTCATGCACTTGTGACATCGGGTTTTGGGCTATTATGGGTTGCACTGTATTGAAATTTTTAAAGATATTGTTATGTATTTTGTAAACTCCATCTTTTACTATTTAATTAAAGGAAATATGATTTCAAAAATATTAAAAATGAGAACCAAATTAAGTATTTATTTTTGGCTTGCCTGACAGCGGTGTCCGGCTCTATCACAACCTTTAATGGATTTTGGGGTCGTGACAATATGGTATCAGAGCCCTAGGTTCACTTAGGTCTCACAAGTCATGAGCGAGTCTAGTAGAGTCTTGCGGATCGGTACGGAGATTTCTATACTTATCTTTGAGGGGCTACATGACTGTTAGGAGCACTTCCCTTTTTAATTCCTCATCGTGCGATTCGATTCCTTTGAGGCTTATGCCTTCATTCCCTTCCTATTCAGTCTTATGCGACATGAATCGCTTGTTATAAATTGGGAATCGAGAAATTTTAATGGTACTACAGATGTGGTGCAGGATGTTTCTCCTTACGTATTTGATTGTGCTATTGTCATCGCCTTGCGAAAGGCCGTTCTATCGTTTCAAATCGGTATCAGTATTACCTAAGGTTTTGAGGTTTGGCATTGATTGTTATGATGATTTGTGCGTTGCTATCACACTGTGTTGCGTAATGGTAGGATGCTTGTCTATGCGTCAAAACAGTGAATGAATTGGAAGGAGGTTTACTCAGTGCATGATTCAGAGATTCAATATTTTATTTCTGGCGAAGGAAAGGCAATGGGATTATGAATGTTCAGGTTTGTGTTGATGGAGTAACGAGACTTGGTATTTTCAAGCGTGGTGGAATTTGCATTTGTGATGTGGTGTCGTCGCCCTTGAGTGAATATGTTAAGTTCGCCAGTGTTATGGTCTACATCAATTTCCTTTGGGGCAGAGTAGTGCGAGATGGTATCAGGGAAATAGTCGCTAGAGTTAGCGGAGTGCAGCAACTTCGGGATCAAATGGGTATTTCTAAGGTTGACGTCTCGAGAACGATGATCTTTGGGAAGCTTTAAAGTTAGTAGCGATCTATTGGTTCAAATGCTACAAAGATGGATTTTGATTTAAGGCAGCAACTGGGCAGCGAAGGAAGAGGAAGAACATATAGAAGGTGTCTTGCGGTAGTTAAACTTCTAGACGGCAAAGTGTGAGAAACAAGAGTCGAGTAGTTGCTTAAAGGAGTGCGTTTGACCAAAGTAGGAGAGTGGCAGAGTAGCATATGGGTTATGTGGTAGGATGACTATACGCCTTGGGAAAAGTTTAGAGTGATTTGGAACTCATGGTAGACAGTGACTAAGTCTACGAACGTAATTTGGAATATTGGCTGCTATATGGAGAAGGGTTGGATACGACGAAAAAGAGTTGCATGATATGAAGAAGGATACGACATGACTTTGTATTGGAATGTGCCGTCGCATGTTTAGTTGATGTCAATGGGAGTGAACGGGTTTGTACGGCTGGTGAATGAGCACAGACTCAGGATGGTTTAAGGATTTCATAGTAATTGTACTCGGTGCAGTGTTGTTGGAAGAGGTCGGCATGGAATTTCCACAGGTGGGTTATTTCTAGTGAGCAGGTTAACTGTTGCGTGGTGTTGATGAAACTTCTACGAAGCATTTTACTGGCTATCTGGTAAAAGGTCAAATATGTAAATATGGCTAGTGATTCATGGCGTTCATGAAATGGTTAACAGGGAGATTTCGAGGAATTTGGCGGGTCGATCGCGCAAGGTCATGTCAGTAAGGAAGAAGGAATCTTGGTAGGTTCCAGGGTTATGAAATTGCAGCTTCAAGCTAAGTGGGAGAGCCCCACCACCTACGATTGGATTGTATGGTTGTCTACTTATGAGGTTTCTGGTTATCGGCATATCGATAGTCTATTGCGACTAAGGAAAGAGAACATCAGCGGTAAATTGAGCAAAGGATTGAGGAATGTGTGCTATAGTTGGCCTTATTGACTCATGTTCAGGCTTTGGAAAGATTCAGGATTTATGCTTCGTGTAGAGGTGAGTTACAAGGAAATTGATATAGATGGGTACTTCTTTGAGAGGGCATAATGTTCTAGTGGAGCCTTGGAGTTTGATTATATTCAGGACCAAGTCAGAGTGGGAACAACGGTCCTAGTGGAGTCAAAAGTTAAAGTGTGGTGCCTAAGGATTTCGAGTCAGTTGTATGGTTGAGTATCGAGCTTTTGCAGCGGATTATGAAAAGGGGCTTGGAGTGTTCTGTGTTATCTTTGGTCTGCGGTGTAACATAGGAGGAATGCGAGAAAATAACTTTGGATTCATAGAGGGAGTTTCAAAATTGACATACCAGTTGAAGATGCGAATACGCGCATAAGGAGGGTATGAGATGGTTCGTGGGTTTTGGAGATAATGTGGCCTCGTGAAATAAGGTCACTTAGGATGAGTGCAGATTTGGGTTCATGATGTTTTGAATGGAGCTATTATTATTTCTATGGCAAGTCCCGAGTAAAGTAAAAGAAGTGGCTCGGTTGGTAATGGTTGAATCAACACAGTTATGGCAGTGACCAGTTTCTCCAGCATGAAGTTATACATGTGGGTTATGGTTGTACACTTGGGCTTGAGCGCCACCACAACTTGGTTGATTTGGGAGGTATTTGATGCATATGGCCTTGTTGTGTAAAGGGATTTTCTGGAAGAGTTATTGCAGTTTAGATTACGACATGAGGTTGTATTTTCTGCGATTTGAGAATTTAGTTGCGTGTCGCATTGGTTCTTCTGAGATAAGCTAAGTAAAAGGTTTCTATATGATAAAGTTTTATTCTATTAGTGGTTCAGGAGCTATGGTGAAATTCTTGTACCGTCGCCTATTGGCATGTTAGGTGCAGTGAGCGGTATGGGAAAAATTGGAAGCTGAGGATCAAGGTTGCAGTTCGTTATTGACAAGAATGTCACGAGCTCGGATGATTAGGGAAGAATTCAGATGTTTAGAGTAAGATGGTATTGTCTTTAGCGTCACCTGAGATCATTGCCCTATGTAAGAGGCTTTGTGTACTGATTGCGGATTCTTGATTTGCTTTACAACATTAAAGTGGCCTGCTGTATGGAGGTGCAGACTTGTTACCTAGTGTGGAAGGTCATGGGAGTGCGTCCCACGGGAAGATTGTGTAAGTGTGACATGTAGTCACCTGATTGATTAAAAATTTAAAACCAAGTATGAAGATTGTGGTACTATCGCTAATATGAGAATTTATGCCTAAAGGGCGCTTGGTTCATTTGATTGTGAGTTGGGGAAGTTTGTTCCGGATCCAACGGTTGTTCTTGTGTGCCATGGGAAAAAGGGCTATTGTGGATCCTTGAAAGGTTATTAGCCTAGTTCGGTACGATCAGAATCGGCTTGAGGTCCGTGGATGGATCTCAATGTGAATGTGGGCTCTATATCAAGCCGGAAGTGTTCATTTTAGCATACCGTTGTTTCGGAGGGTTCTTCGGACCTTGGATGTTATTTCTGTTATCGTCCCTTCTGTGTAGTCTCTATTGTGCCATGTGGGTTGTGAGGCAGTTTGATTATTCGTACTCGTATTGAGATCCCGTATAGGTTGTGGTGTTATATGAGTAGGATGACTCTTGAGATGCAGGTCATTTTTCGCACCTTAGTCGTGCTTGAGTTTTGTAGATTATGGCGCTACCCATCTCATCAGGATTTGTATTATGCACTTAGCGTGCTTGTGGTGGATACTCGGGCATTTCGTGAGTATGAGCATTACGGCTCAAGGTATGTTTTCCTTAGATTATTATGTGTGGAACGGGTGGCACGCCGCAACGGATATGTTGTTTGGATCGGGTGGCACGCCGCCACGGGTATCATGGTTGGATCGGGTTGCACATCATAACAGTGTGGTATTGAGTACAATTTCCCATATCTATTATGGTGTGTTTTGCCTCTCATTTCCTGAAGAAGGTTCCTAACATCCTTTCAGTTATTTAATTTAGCTACGAGGGTCAAGTAACTCTTTTCGGAGTTGGTTTTTCCTTATGTATCACATTCGAGTTTGTAGCTTGTTAGCACATTGTGGAATCATATGAGATTTTTGGCGGTGTCTCAGGTGGCTTATTGCCTAAGCAGCTTGTACTGGGTGAGACGAGATTTTTGGACCTGGGATCAGTGCGATCAGATTTATATGAAGCATATTAGAGAGAAAATATTGTTATTTGGTTCATAATGAGGTAATGGTTCTAGTCAAGGGAAGAAACCCAATGATTTGTTGACTCGGTAGTTGGTTATGAATTTCTGCACATCTCTTCTGTCATGGCAGCATTCCAAGAGTTGGAACATGACTTATACGTGTCATGAAGTGTATTGTAGGCATCAGATTCGTGGAATTTTGGCCATTGTTATCGAATGATATTATTATGATCATGTGAATTATGCTGTGCATGGTAAGAATTTAGTAAGGGTACACAATCATGTTAGGTGCAGTGTGTAGTGATTGATACGATGTTCGTATGTTGAAAACAGGCCTGGTGGAGAATTCCGCATATTGGAAATTGACTCTAAGACTTACTTGGCTAAATAAAGAGGAAGATCTTTAGGTTTGCTCGAACAAATGTGCTCAACTGGGTTATGGTAGCACGGGTAGGTGCACGAGGTGGTAATCAGTGATTTTAGAGAACTCCAGAGCAATTCTTAGCACGTTCGCGGACGAACATATGTTTAAGTGGGATAGAATGTAATGCCCCGGCAGGTCGTTTTGCACTCTAGCGCATCATTCAGCGGTTTGAGACCCCGAGCAACTTCACTTCAGGTATTATCACTTGTGCGTATGGTCGGAATTGAATTACGGGAAGTACGGAGTTGAGTTGGAAAGAAAATTCTAATTTCAAAAGATTTAAGTTGGAAGAATTGACTAAGGATTTATTTTTGATTAAACGACCTCGGAATTAGGATTAGAAGGTTCCAACAGGTTCGTATGATAATTTTGGATTTAGGCGTATGTTCGGATCAGGTTTTGAATGACCCGGGAGCGTTTCAGCGCCTATTGTGGAAGGATGGCATTTTGTAAGAATTTCATAAACTTAAGTTGAAGTGCATTTCAATAATATCAACGTATGTTTGGGATTCTGAGTGTAGGAATAGCTCCGTATGATAATTCCGGTCTTAGGAGCGCGTCCGAGTGTGGATTTGGAGGTCCGTAGGTCATTTTGGGGTCATTTGGGCGAAAGTTAGAAATTTAGATAATTTTGAGCAATTTGACCGGGAGTGGACTTTTTGATATCGGGGTCGGATTTCGATTCCGGAAGTTGGAGTAGGTTCATAATGGCAGTTATGACTTGTGTGCAAATTTTGAGGCCAATCGGACGTGATTTGATAGGTTTTGGCATCGAAGGTAGAAGTTTGAAGCATCAAAGTTCATTAGGTTTGAATTAGAGGGTGATTCGTAGTTTTGATGTTGTTTGATGTGATTTGAAGGCTCGACTGAGTTAGTAATGTGTTTTGGGACGTGTTGGTATAATTGGTTGAGGTCCCGAGGGCCTCGGGTGGATCCCGTATGGTTAACGGATCAATTTTTGGACTAAAAGAATGATGAGGCAGCTGGTAAAGCGGCCATGAGGGGCGCAGGTGCAATTTTGGTTGAGCAGTGCTAAGATCGCAGATGCGGTTATCTCACCACAGAAGCGAGACCGCACCTGCGGAAGGGAAGGCGTAGAAGCAGAAGTAGCGGTTGGGGGCATCTCCGTAGAAACGGGATAATTGCCACACCTGCGGAACTGCAGATGCGAGAAGTCGGGCTGGGCAGTGTCATTTTAAAGATGAGATTTGGCCATTTTCCTCCATTTTTGTTTTGGATGGGCAATTTTTGGAGCTCTTGGAAGGGAGACTTTCGTCATCTATGTCAAGGTAAGTGATTCACACCTATAGCAAGTTAAATACTTGGATTATACATGGATTTAGACTTGAAAATTTGTAGAAATTTGGGATTTTGTTAGAAAACCTAGAAATTTATATTTTTGGATTTTGACAATGAAATTGGACATGGAATTTAGAATAAATTATATATTTGAGTTCGTGGTGTCATGAGTAAAGTTTATCTTCGAAAAGTTTCAGAATCTGGGCACGTGGGCTCGAGGGTGATTTTTATCGACTTTTTAAGCGGAGCTAGGAATTGTTGTAAATTGAATTGTAATGAGTATTAGAGTATATATTTATGGGTTTACATATTTTTTGACTTGTTTTGGAGTGTTGAGCATCAGTTTGAGTTGTTGGAAGGGCTTGGGATTCGGTTATGGAATTTCGGAGCGAGGTAAGTCTCTTTTCTAACCTTGTAAGAGGGAATTTACCCCATAGGTGAACTTAATTAATATGCGTTGTTATTTGTGGGGGCTATGTACGTACGAAGTGACGGGAGTCCGTATGTAGCCACTATTCCTGTTTGTGTCCGGGTAATTTTAGGTTTACACCATGCTTTGTGGACACCGTTATTTGATTATATTTGTTAATTGTATCAAATGGAACTAAGTCAAGGATTTTAAGGATTTAAAAGCTTTAAGTTGAATTATCTTTATTTTGAAAAGAATCAAGAAAGAGTTATGATTTTTGGATAATTTATATTTGACCGCGTCGCATGTATGATTCGCGAGCGGGGTATTTCTTCTACTACTGTCATGGGAGCAGGCCGTTCGCCTCGGCAGGTTAATAGATGCATCTATGGTTCGTGTTGTTCGACCCTCGATAGTGCACAATTTACATTTATGTTGGATCGGGCCGAACGTCCTCGATGGAATTTTGTGCGTGATAATAGAACTGGAAGTCCCCTTTATAATTGGTATAAATTCATTATTTGAAAGATTATTTAAATGAAGGAAGTGATTTGGGTCCATAAATAGGGTGATGAATTGTTCAGTTAGTTCTTGTTCTGAGTTTTATTGTTATTGTAATGACCCGACCGGTCGTTTTGAGCTCTAGCATGTCGTTCAGCAGTTTGAGGCCATGAGCAACTTCACTTCAGGTATTATGACTTGTATGCGTAGTCGAAATTGAGATTCAGGGAGTTCGGAGTTGAGTTGGAAAGCGAATTCTCATTTCAGAAGCTTAAAGTTGGAAGAATTTGACGAAAGGTTGATTTTGAGTAAAAGACCTCGGAATCGGGATTTGAATCTTCCAGCAGGTTCGTATGAAGATTTCAGACTTGGGCGTATGTTTGGATCGGGTTTTGGATGCCCCAGCAGCGTTTCGGCACCTATTGTGGAAGTTAGCACTTTGGAAGAATTTCATGACTTTAGGGTGGAGGTGAATTTTATGTTATAGATATCCTTTTGGGATTCTGAGTCTGGGAATAGCTCTGTATGGTGATTCTGGTATTGGGAGCGCGTCCGGAATTGGATTCGGAGGTCTGTAGGTCATTTTGGAGTCATTTGGCTAAAGTTAGAAATTTGAAGGTTTTTGAGAAGTTTGACCGGGAGAGGAGCTTTTGATATCGGGGTCGGATTCCGATTCTGAAAGTTTGAGTAGGTCCGTAATGTCAAATATGACTTGTGTCTAAAATTTAAGGTCAATCGGACGTGATTTATTAGGTTTCGGTATCGAATGTAGAAGTTTAAAATTCTAGAGTTCATAAAGCTTGAATTGAGTTGTGATTCATGATTTCGACGTTGTTTGATGTGATTTGAAGGCTCGACTAAGTTCGTAATGTGTTTTGTAACTGGTTGGTATGATTGGATGGGGTCCCGGGGGCCCCGGGTGGATTCCGGGTGGTTAACGGATCGAATTTAGAATTTGAAGAAGAGTTGAGGCAGCTGATATCTGGTGTACACGCACCTGCGAGGTTTTGGCCGCTGGTGCGGAGGGCGCAGAAGAGACATTTGGAGTCGCAGATGCGGAGCAGGCCGGCCAGGCGAAGGACCGCACGTGCGGAGCTTTTGGCTGCATCTGCACATGCGTAGATGCGAAAAATGCCTCACAGGAGCGGAAGAAGGCGCGGAAGCGGAAGGTGTCTTGCACCTACGAAGCCGCAGGTGCGGCTACTTGACCGCAGGTGCGAACGTCGGGGCTGGGCAATGTGTTCTTTTAAAAACGAGGGCTTGGCTCATTTTCACCTCATTTTCTCCATGAGAACTGGTCTAGGAGCGAGTTTGGAGCTCATTCTTCATCATCAATGCCAAGGTAAGTGATTCCCACTTATTATAAGTTAAATATATGGTTTGTATAAGGATTTAAACATGGAAATTAGTATAAATTGTGGGGTGTTTGGTAGAAGACCTAGAATTTTGTATTTTTGGATTTTGACCACGAAATTAGGCATGGAATTGAGAATAAACTATATATTTGAGTTCGTGAGGTTATGTGCAAACTTTATCTTCAAAAAATTTTGAAATCCGGGCCCGAGGGTGATTTTTATCGACTTTTCGATCGGGGTTAGAAATTGTTATAAATTGGATTATATTGAGTATATATTAATGGGTTTGCATAGTTATTGGCTAGTGTTTGAGCGTTGTGCATCGATTCAAGTTGTTTGAAAGGCTCGTATGTCGGTTATAGAACTATGGAGCGAGGTAAGTCTCCTTTCTAACCTTGTAAGGGAGAATTAACCTCATAGGTTAACTAAATTATTGTGTGCTTCTATTTATGGGGGCTACATATGCACGAGGTGACGAGAGTCCGTACGTAGCTACTAGCTATGCCTATGTCCGGGTAGTTTTAGGCTCACATAATGCCTTGTTGATATTGTTATTGATTTATGTTTATATTCCTTGAGAAGGAGCAAAATTGAGTATGCTTATTAAACGTTTTGAAAGGATTTGAAATTGAAGAATTTAAGATTTAAAATGTTTCATTTGAACTTCGTAATTTCAAAAAGAATTGAGGAATAATATAATAGCTGAAGAAATCTATGTGTAACCGCGTCGCATGTATGTTTCGCGAGCGGGGTAATTTCCTTAAAAAGCTACAAGCTGAATTTCCCTTATTTTGAAAAGAATCAATAAAGAGATATGATTTTAATGTTAAATTTATATTTAACCGCGTCGCAAGTATGATCCGCGAGCAGGGTGATTCCTTAAATTTATGTTTGACCGCGTCGCACATATGATTCGTGAGCTGGGTATTTCCTACTACTCTCATGGGAGCAGGCCGTTCGCCTCGGCAGATTAAATAGATGCATCTATGGTTCGCGCCATTCGACCCTCTAGCAGTGCACAGTTTAAATATTTATTAGATCGGTCCGTACGACCTCGGCATGATTTGTGCATGCTTGTATTGCTTGCCTTGAAATTTATAAATAATGATATTGCCTCCCTGGTTTGAGATAAATTGATAAATGATGAAATGTGAATTTGGAAACCTCTTATTAACAAAGGAATTGTTTACTTGATTCATGATTTTCTTGAGTTTAGTGTCGTTTTTAATAAATTCACGACTGATTATATTATTGATGGCCACAGTAAGTGTCGGAGTCGACCTCTCGTCACTACTTCTTCGAGGTTAGGCGGGATACTTACTGGTTACGTGTTGATTTACGTACTCATACTACACTTGCTGCACATTTTGTGCAGGTACACATATGACTAGTGGCCTTGTGGGCGCAGAGGCACGGTTATTATGGGGATTTAGGTGAGCTGCATCTTATGTACGACCCGCAGCCAGCAGAGTCTCCTTCAGAGTATTATATTTTCTTTCCTGTCCAAATTTGTATTCCGGACGGTTATTGTATTTTATTTTAAATTCCTAGAAAAGGCTAATGCACTCGTGACATCGAGTTCTGGGATGATTATGGGATGTTCAGTATTGAAATTGGAAAATATTGTTATTTATTATGTAAATTCATCTTTTACTAGATAAATTGAAGTAAATTTACGATTTCAAAAATATTAAAATGAGAATTTAATTAACTATTTAGTGTTGGCTTACCTGACAGTGGTGTCTAGCGCCATCACGACCTTTAATGGATTTTGGGTCATGGCTGTTATATATATCATGCTTAATTAGAATTTCATATTATCATATTGTTGACCCTTAGTAAGTGTCGAATTCGACCCCTCGTCACTACTTCTTCGAGGTTAGGCAGGATACTTACTGGGTACGCGTTAATTTGCATACTCATGCTACACTTGCTTCACATTTTTATGCAGGTGCATATATGACTAGTGGACTTGTGGGCGCAAAGGTGCGGTTATTGCGGAGACTTAGGTGAGCTGCATTTCACGTTACGAGTCCGCAGCTGGCAGAGTCTCCTTCCGAGTATTTATATTTTCCTGTCTAATTTGTATTCCGGACAGATGTTGTATTTTATTTTATATTCCTAATTGATGCTCATGCACTTGTGACACTGGATTTTGGGTGATTATGGGTTGCACTATATTGACATTTTTAAAGATATTATTATGTATTTTGTAAACTCCATCTTTTACTATTTAATTGAAGGAAATATGATTTCAAAAATATAAAAAATGAGAACCAAATTAAGTGTTTATTTTTGGCTTGCCTGACAGCGGTGTCCGGTGCCATCACGACCTTTAATGGATTTTGGGATCGTGACAACATGGTATTAGAGCCCTAGGTTCACTTAGGTCTCACGAGTCATGAGCGAGTCTAGTAGAGTCTTGTGGATCGATACGGAGACGTCTGTACTTATCTTCGAGAGGCTACAGGACTGTTAGGAGCACTTCCCTTCTTGATTCCTCATCGTGCGATTCGATTCCTTAGAGGCTTATGCCTCCATTCCTTCCTATTTAGTCTTATGCGATGTGAAGCACTTGTTATAAATTAGGAATCAAGAAATTTTAATGGTACTACAGATGTGGTGCAGGATGTTTCTCCCTGCGTATTTGATTGGGCTATTGTTGTCGCCTTGCGAAGGTCGTTATGTCGTTTTAGCTCGGTATCAGTATTACCTAAGGTTTTAAGGTTTGACATTGATTGTTATGACAATTAGTGTGTTGCTATCGCACCGTGTTGTGTAATGGTAGGATGCTTGTCTATGCGTCAAAGCAGTGAATGACTTGGAAGGAGGTTTACTCAATGCATGATTCAGAGATTCAATATTTTATTTCCGGCGAAGGAAAGGCAATGGGACTATGAATATTCAGGTTTTGGTTGACGGAGTAACGAGACTTAGTATTTTCAAGCGTGGTGGAATTTGCATCTGTGATGTGGTGTCGTCGCCCTTGAGTGAATGTGTTAAGTTCGCCGGTGTTATGGTCTTCATCAATTACCTTCAGGGTATTTCCTTCTACTCTCACGGGAGCGGGCCATTTGTCTCGGCAGATTAAATAGATGCATTTATGGTTCGCGCCAGTTGACCCTCTGGCAGTGCACAGTTTAAATATTTATCGGATCGGGCCATACCACCTCGGTATGATTTGCGCATGCTTGTATTGCTTGCCTTGAAATTTATAAATAATGTGCCTCCCTGGTCTGAGAAAAAATTGAAAAATGATGAAATGTGAATTTGGAAACCTCTTATTAACAAAGGAATTGTTTACTTGATTCATGATTTTCTTGAGTTTACTGCCATTTTAAAAAAATCCACAACTAATTATATTATTGATGGCCACAGTAAGTGTCAGAGTCGACCTCTCGTCACTACTTCTTCGTGGTTAGGAGGGATACTTACTGGGTACGCGTTGGTTTACGTACTCATACTATACTTGCTGCATGTTTTGTGCAGGTACATATATTACTAGTGGCCTTGTGGGCACAGAGGCGCGGTTATTACGGGGAGTTAGGTGAGCTGCATCTTATGTACGACCCGCAACCAGCAAAGTCTCCTTCAGAGTATTGTATTTTCTTTCCTGTCCAAATTTATAGTCCGGACAATTATTGTATTTTATTTTAAATTCCTAGAAAAGGCTCATGCACTCGTGACACAGGGTTCTGGGATGATTATGGGATGTACAGTATTAAAATTGGAAAACATTGTTATTTATTCTGTAAATTCATCTTTTACTAGATAAATTGAAGTAAATTTATGATTTCAAAAATATTAAAATGAGAATTTAATTAACTATTTAGTGTTGGCTTGCCTGACAGTGGTGTTCGGCACCATCATGACCTTTAACGGATTTTGGGTCATGACAACATGGTATCAGAGCACTAGGTTCACTTAGGTCTCACTAGTCATGAGCGAGTCTAGTAGAGACTTGCGGATCGGTATGGAGACGTCTGTACTTATCTTCGAGAGGCTACAAGGCTATTTGGAGCACTTACCTTCTTGATTCCTCATCGTGCAGTTTGATTCCTTTGAGGCTTATGCATTCATTTATTTCCCATTCAATCTTATGCGACGTGAATCGCTGGTTATAAATCGGGAATTGAGGAATCGTAATGGTACTACTGACGTGGTATGGGATGCTTCTCCCTGCATAGTTGATTGGGCTATTGTCGTCGTCTTGTGGAACGATATTCTGTCATTTTAGCTCAGTAGTTGTACTTCTGAGAGCTTTGAGGCTATGCACATGTTGCTATGATGCTCATGAGTTGTTATCACACAATATTGATGTGATGGTAGAATGCTTGCCTATGTCTTGGGGCAATGAATGACTTGAAAGGGGATTTACACAGTGCATGATTCAGAGATTCGGTATTTTACTTCTGACGAGGAAAGGCAATCGAACTAAGAATGTTCAGACTTGGGTGGATGGAGTAGCGGGACTCGATATTTTCGAGCGTGGTGGAATCTTCGCCTTTGATGTGGCGTCATCATCTTTGATTGGTTATGATGTGTTAAGTTCGTCGGTGTTACAGTTTCCTTCAATTCCTTGGGGTAGAGTATTATAAATGGTACCGGGAAAGCGACTGTCAGAGGTCGCAGTGTGCAGTGGCTCAGGATCGGATCGGCATTCCCGATATTGATGGCTCGAGAAAGATGATTTTCGAAAAGGTTTAAAGTTGGTAGCGATCTATCGGTTCAAGTGCTACAGAGGTAGATCTCGATTTAAGGCTACCACTGGGTAGCGAAGGATGAGGAAGGACATATGGGAGGTGCCTTGCGGTGGAGAAACTTATAGAAGGCCAAGTGTGAGAAACAGGAGTCGGGTAGTTACTTAAAGGGGTGAGTTTGACCAAATTGGGAGAGTGGCAGAGTAGCATGTGATTTCTGTGATAGGATAGCTACACGTCTTGAGGAAAGTGTAGAGTGATTTGGGATTCATGGTGGTCAGTGACTAGGTCTACGGACTTAATTTGAAATATTGTCTATTATGCAGCGGGAGATTGGATACAGCAGAAAGGAGTTGCATGATATGAAGAAAGATACCACATGACTTTGGATTGGAATGTATTGTCGCACCTTTAGTTGACGTCCATGAGGAGTGAACAGACTGGTCCAGCTGGTGAATGAGCTCGGACTCAGGATGATCTACTGATTTCGTAGTAATTATACCCAGTGCAGCTGCGTTGGAATATGTCGGCATGTAATTTCCACATGTGGGTTATCTCCTGTGAGCAGGTTAGCGGTCGCGTGGTGTTGATGAAGCTTTTGCGAAGAATTCTACTAGCTACCCGGTAAGAGATTAAATATGTAAATGTGGCTAGTGGTTCGGAGTGTTCATTAAAGGTTAATGGAAGGATTTCGAGAAATTTGGCGGGTTGATTGTGCTAGATCATGTCGATGAAGGAAGAATCTTGGTGGGTTCCAGAGTTATACAACGGTAGCTTCAGGCTAAGTGGGAGAGCCCTACCGTCTATGATTGGATTGTGTAATTGTCAACTAGTGCGGTTTCTAGTTATCAGTGTATTGATGGGTCGCTATGACTAAGGGAAGAGAACATCAACAGTAATTTGAGCAAAGGATTTGAGGAATGTGTACTATATTTGGCCTTATCTATTCGTGTTCAGGCTTGGGGAAGACTCGGAGTCTAGGCTTCGTGTGGGAGTGGTGTATAAGGAAAATGATTCAGCAGGGGGGGTTCTTTGAGAGGGAGTCCATGTGCTAGTGGAGCCTTGGAGTTGGTTATATTCTGGACCAAGTAAGAGTGGGTGACTCTCAATAATGGTCCTAGTAGATTCAAAAGTTAAGGTGTGGTGTCTAAGGATTTCTATTCCATAGTATAGTTGAATATCGAGCTTTTGCAGCTGATTATGATAAAGGAGCTAAGAGTGTTCCGTGTTACCTTTGGTCTATGGGGTATCATGAGAGTAAGGGGAGCATGTAACTTTGGATTTATAGAAGAATCATCATAATGGGTGTATCAGTTGAATACGCGATTATGCGCACAAGGAGGGTATGAAATGGTTCATGGGTTTTGGGGACAACGTGGTCTCGTGAAATGGGGTCACTCGGGATGAGTGTGGATTGAGTTTGTTATATTGATAAAGGAGCTATTGTTATTTCTAAGGAAGATCCAGAGTAAATTAGGAGAAGTCGGGTTTGGTTAGCAATGGTTGAATTGTCATGATGATGGCAATGATCAGCTCCTTCAGCGTGTTGAGTTGTGCATATGATTTGTGGCGGTACGTGCAAGGTTTGACGGCTGCCGTAATTGATTTTGTTTGGGGGAATTCGAGCATTATGGCATGTTATGTGTAGACGGATCCCGGAATGATTATGGTGGTTTAGACCACTACTTGAGGTTGGTATTTTCTGTAGATATGAGGATTAAGTCGCGTGTTGAGATGGTTCTCTTGGAATGAGTTAAGTAAAAGGTTTCTATGTGGTGAAGTGTTTACCCTATTAGTAGTTCGGAAGTTAAGATGAAATTCTTGTACTCTTGTGCATTGGCATGACTAAGTGCATTGATCGTCATGGGATTCAGAAGTTGAGGATCAAGGTTACAGTTTGGTGTCGACCAGAATGTCAAGAGCTCGGATGAGCGGGAAAGGATTCAGATGGTTAGAGTAAGCTGGTATTGTCTTTGGCATCACCTGAGATCGGTGCCTAGTGTGAAGAGGCTTTGCATACTGAATGCGGATTCTTGAATTGCTTTACAACATTGGTGTGGCCGGTAGTATGAATGTACAAACTTGTTACCTGGTGCGGAAGGTCATGGGAGCATATCCTATGGGAAGGTTGTATAAGTGTGATGTGTAGTCACTTGATTGATTGAAGAATGAAAACCAAGTATGAAGATTGTGGTAATATCGCTAATTTGGAATTTATGCCTGGAGGGCGCTCGGTGCATTTGGTTATGGACTGTGGGAGTTTGTTCCGGTTATGATGGTTGTTCTCGTGTGTTATGGGAAAAGGGGTTATTATGGATCCGTGAAAAGTTATTAGCCTAGTACGGTGCGATCAAAATCGACTTGAGGTCCGTGGATGGATTTAAAAGTGAATATGGGCTCTATGTCATGCCGGATATGTACATTTCATCATAGCGCTCCTTATGGAGGAGTATTCAGACGTTGGATGTTATTTCGTCATCAGCTATTTCATGTAATACTATATTGTGCCGTGTAAGTTGTGGAATGGCTTGATAAATTTCCTATGTGTTGAGGTTCCGCGTAGAGATGATGTTGTGTGAGCGGGATGGCTCTCGAGATTTAGATCATATATGGCACCTTAGTTGTGCTCGAGTTTTGTAGCGTATGGTGCTATCTGTCTCCCCAGGGATGGTATTATGCACTTAGCATGCTTGTGGCCGATATTCGGGTATTTTTGTAATAATGAGCATTCTAGCTCAGTAAGTATCTCCTTATATAGATTTTATGTTGGGATCGGGTTGTGCGCCGCAACAGTGTGATGTTGAGTACAGTTCCCTATATCTATTCTTGTGTGTTTGTTTCTCATTTTCTGGGGAAGGTTTATAACGCCTTTTCGGTTGTCTAATTAGTTACGTGTGTTGAGTAGTCCCTTCCAGAGTTCATTTTCCTTATGTAGCACGTCGAGTTTGTAGCTTATTGGCACATTGTGGCATCACATGAAACTTTTGGCAGCGTCTGAGGTGGCTTATTTCCTGAACAACTTATGCTGGGTGAGACGAGATTATTGGATCCGGGATCAGTGCGATCGGATTATATGAAGTATAGTAAAGAGCAAATAATATTATTTGGTTATAATGGGGTGATGATTCTAGTTAGGAGGAGAGACTCAATGATTTATTGACTCGGCAGTTGGTTATGAATTTCTAGATGTCTCTTCCGTCGTGGCGGTATTGCAAGAGTTAGAACCTGACTTATATATGTCATGAGGTGCATGGTGAGCATCAGATTCGGGGAATGTCAGCTATTATGATCAGAGAATGTTATTATGGTCATGTGAATGTTGCGGTGCATGGTGTGAATACAGCAAACGTATGCAGTCATGTTCTGGTACATCGTGTGGTGATTGATATAGTGTTCGTACGTTGGAAGCAGGCCTGGCAGAGAATTCCAGATGTTGGAACTGGGCTCTAAGGCTTATTTGCCTAAATCAAAGAGAATATCTTCAGATTTGATCGAGCTAATGTGCTCAACTAAGTTGTGGTAGCAGGTAGGTGCACGAGGTGTTAAACAGTGATTTCGGACAACTCCAGCGCAATTCTTAGCACGTTCGAGGATGAATGTATGTTTAAGTGGGAGAGAATGTAACGACCCGACCGGTCGTTTTGAGCTCTAGCGTGTCGTTCAGCAGTTTGAGGCCATGAGCAACTTCACTTCAGGTATTATGACTTGTACGCGTAGTCGGAATTGAGATTCAGGGAGTTCGGAGTTGAGTTGGAAAGAGAATTCTCATTTCGGAAGCTTAAAGTTGGAAAAATCTGACTAAGTGTTGATTTTATGTAAACGGCCTCGTAATCGGTATTTGAAGGTTCCAGCAGATTCGTATGATTATTTCAGAGTTAGGCGTATGTTCGGATCGTGTTTTGGATGCCCCGAGAGCGTTTCAGCACCTATTGTGGAAGTTAGCACTTTAGAAGAATTTCATGAATTTGGCTGGAGGTGAATTTTATGTTATCGATGTCTGTTTGGGATTCCGAGTCTGTGAATAGCTCTGTATGGTGATTCTGGTGTTGGGAGCGCGTCCGGAAGTGGATTCGGAGGTCCGTAGGTCATTTTGGAGTCATTTGGCTAAAGTTTAAAATTTGAAGGGTTTTGAGAAGTTTGACCGGGAGTGAACCTTTTGATATCGAGGTCAGATTCCGATTCCATAAGTTTGAATAGGTCTGTAATGTCAAATATGACTTGTGTGCAACATTTGAGGTCAATCAGACGTTATTTGATAGGTTTCAGCATCGAATGTAGGAGTTTGAAGTTTTAGAATTTATAAAGCTTGAATTGAGTTGCGATTCGTGATTTCGGCATTGTTTGATGTGATTTGAAGGCTCGACTAAGTTCGTAATGTGTTTTGGAACTGGTTGGTGTGATTGGATGGGGTCCCGAGGGCCCCGGGTGGATTCTGAGTGGTTGACGGATCGAATTTGGATTTTGAAGAAGAGTTGAGGCAGCTGATATCTGGTGTACCCGCACCTGCGAGGTTTTGGCCGCAGATGCGGAGGGCGCATAAGCGATATTTGGAGTCGCAAATGCGGAGCAGGCCGTCCAGGTGAAGGACCGCAAGTGCGGAGCTTTTGGCCGCATCTGCGCAAGGCAGAAGCGAAAAATGCCTCGCAGAAGCGGAAAAAGGCGCAGAAGCGGAAGGTGTCTCACACCTGCGAAGCAGCAGGTGCGGCTACTTGACCGCATGTGCAAACGTCGGGGCTGGGCAGTGTGTTCTTTAAAAAACGAGGGCTTGGCTCATTTTCACCTCATTTTCTCCATGAGAGCCGGTCTTGGAGCTAGTTTGGAGCTCATTCTTCGTCATCAATGCCAAGCTAAGTGATTCCCATTTATTATAAGTTAAATACATGGTTTGTATAAGGCTTTAAACATGGAAATTAGTATAAATTGTGGGGTTTTTGGTAGAAGACCTAGAATTTGGTATTTTTGGATTTTGACCACGAAATTGGGCATGGAATTGAGAATAAACTATATATTTAAGTTCGTGAAGTTATGGGTAAACTTTATCTTCAAAAAATTTTGGAATCCGGGCACGTGGGCCCAAGGGTAATTTTTATCGACTTTTCGATCGGGGTTAGAAATCGTTATAAATTGGATTATATTGAGTATATATTAATGGGTTTGCATAATTATTGGCTAGTTTTGGAGCGTTATGCATCGATTCAAGTTGTTTGAAAGGCTCGTATGCCGGTTATAGAATTATGGAGCGAGGTAAGTCTCCTTTCTAACCTTGTAAGGGGGAATTAACCCCATAGGTAAACTAAATTATTGTGGGCTTCTCTTTGTGAGGGCTACATACGCACGAGGTGACGAGAGTCCGTACGTAGCTACTAGCTATGCTTATGTCCGGGTAGTTTTAGGCTCACATAATGCCTTGTTGATATTGTTATTGATTTATGTTTATTTATTTGCCTTGAGAAGGAGCGAAATTAAGTATGCTTATTAAACGTTTTGAAAGGATTTGAAATTGAAGAATTTAAGATTTAAAAGGTTTCATTTGAACTTCGTAATTTCGAAAAGAATTGAGGAATAATATAATAGCTGAAGAAATCAATGTGTAACCGCGTCGCATGTATGTTTCGCGAGCGGGGTAATTTCCTTAAAAAGCTACAAGCTGAATTTCCCTTATTTTGAAAAGAATCAATAAAAGAGATATGATTCTTATGCTAAATTTATATTTGACCATGTCAGAAGTATGATCCGCGAGTGGGGTGATTCCTTAAATTTATGTTTGACCGCGTCGCACATATGATTCGCGAGCTGGGTATTTCCTACTACTCTCATGGGAGCGGGCCATTCGCCTCGGCATATTAAATAGATGCATCTATGGTTTGCGCCATTCGACCCTCTGGCAGTGCACAGTTTAAATATTTGTTGGATCGGGTCGTACGACCTCGGCATGATTTGTGCATGCTTGTATTGCTTGCCTTAAAATTTATAAATAATGATATTGCCTCCCTGGTTTGAGATAAATTGATAAATGATGAAATGTGAATTTGGAAACCTCTTATTAATAAAGGAATTGTTTACTTGATTCATGATTTTCTTGAGTTTAGTGTCGTTTTTATTCACGACTGATTATATTATTGATGGCCACAGTAAGTGTCGGAGTCGACCTCTCGTCACTACTTCTTCGAGGTTAGGCGGGATACTTACTGGGTACGTGTTGATTTACGTACTCATACTATACTTGCTGCACATTTTGTGCAGGTACAGATATGACTAGTGGCCTTGTGGGCGTAGAGGCACAGTTATTACGGGAACTTAGGTGAGTTGCATCTTATGTACGACCCGCAGCCAGCAGAGTCTCCTTCAGAGTATTATATTTTCTTTCCTGCCCAAATTTGTATTCCGGACAATTATTGTATTTTATTTTAAATTCCTAGAAAAGGTTCATGTACTCGTGACACCGAGTTCTGGGATGATTATGGATGTTCAGTATTGAAATTGGAAAATATTGTTATTTATTATGTAAATTCATCTTTTACTAGATACATTGAAGTAAATTTATGATTTTAAAAATATTAAAATAGGAATTTAATTAACTATTTAGTGTTGGCTTGCCTGACAGTGGTGTCTAGCGCCATCACGACCTTTAACGGATTTTGGGTCATGACAGTTATATATATCATGCTTAATTAGAATTACATATTATCATATTGTTGACCCTTAGTAAGTGTCGAATTCGACCCCTCGTCACTACTTCTTCGAGGTTAGGCGGGATACTTACTGGGTACGCGTTAATTTGCGTACTCATGCTACACTTGCTTCACATTTTTATGCAGGTGCATATATGACTAGTGGACTTGTGGGCGCAAAGGTGCGGTTATTGCGGAGACTTAGGTGAGCTGCATTTCACGTTACGAGTCCGCAATTGGCAGAGTCTACTTCAGAGTATTTATATTTTCCTGTCTAATTTGTATTCCGGACAGATGTTGTATTTTATTTTATATTCCTAGTTGATGCTCATGCACTTGTGACACTGGATTTTGGGTAATTATGGGTTGCACTATATTGAAAATTTTAAAGATATTATTATGTATTTTGTAAACTCCATCTTTTACTATTTAATTGAAGGAAATATGATTTCAAAAATATAAAAAATGAGAACCAAATTAAGTATTTATTTTTGGCTTGCCTGACAGCGGTGTCCGGCGCCATCATGACCTTTAATGGATTTTGGGGTCGTGACAACATGGTATTAGAGCCCTAGGTTCACTTAGGTCTCACGAGTCATGAGCGAGTCTAGTAGAGTCTTGTGGATCGGTATGGAGACGTCTGTACTTATCTTCGAGAGGCTACAGGACTGTTAGGAGCACTTCCCTTCTTGATTCCTCATCGTGCAATTCGATTCCTTTGAGGCTTATGCCTCAATTCCCTTCCTATTCAGTCTTATGCGACATGAAGCACTTGTTATAAATTAGGAATCAAGAAATTTTAATGGTACTACAGATGTGGTGCAGGATGTTTCTCCCTGCGCATTTGATTGGGCTATTGTTGTCGCCTTGCGAAGGCCGTTCTGTCGTTTCAGCTCGGTATCAGTATTACCTAAGGTTTTGAGGTTTGACATTGATTGTTATGACAATTACTGTGTTGCTATCGCACCGTGTTGTGTAATGGTAAGATGCTTGTCTATGCATCAAAGCAGTGAATGACTTGGAAGGAGGTTTACTCAATGCTTGATTCAGAGATACAATATTTTATTTCCGGTGAAGGAAAGGCAATGGGACTATGAATATTCAGGTTTTGGTTGACGGAGTAACGAGACTTAGTATTTTCAAGCGTGGTGGAATTTGCATCTGTGATGTGGTGTTGTCGCCCTGAGTGAATGTGTTAAGTTCGCCGGTGTTATGGTCTTCATCAATTGCCTTCGGGGCAGAGTAGTGCGAGATGGTGTCAGGGAAACAATCGCCAGAGTTAGCGGAGCGCAGCAACTTCGGGATCAAATGGGTATTTCTAAGGTTGACGGATCGAGAAAGATGATATTTGGGAAGATTTAAAGTTAGTAGCGATCTATTGGTTCGAATGCTACAAAGATGGATTTTGATTTAAGGCAACAACTGGGCAGCGAAGGATGAGGAAGAACATCTGGGAGGTGTCTTGCGTTGGTTAAACTTCTAGAAGGCCAAGTGTGAGAAACAGGAATCGAGTAGTTGCTTAATGGAGTGAGTTTGACCAAAGTGGGAGAGTGGCATAGTAGCATATGGGTTCTGTGGTAGGATAACTATACGCCTTAGGAAAAGTTTATAGTGATTTGGAACTCATGGTGGATAGTGACTAAGTCTACAAATGTAATTTTGAATATTGGTTGCTATACAGAGAAGAGTTGGATAGGACGGAAAAGAGTTGCATGATATGAAGAAGGATACAACATGACTTTGGGTTGGAATGTACCATTGCACGTTTAGTTGATATCAATGGGTGTGAACGGGTTTGTACGGCTGGTGAATGAGCACAGGCTCAGGATGGTTTAAGGATTTCATAGTAATTGTACTCGGTGCAGCATTGTTGGAAGAGGTCGGCATGGAATTTTCACAGGTGGGTTATTTCCGGTGAACATGTTAACTGTTGTGTGGTGTTGATGAAACTTCTACGAACAATTTTACTGGCTATCCGGTAAAAGGTTGAATATGTAAATGTGGCTAGTGATTCAAGGCATTCATGAAATGATTAACAAGGAGATTTCGAGGAATTTGGCGGGTCGATCGCGCAAGATCATATCAGTAAGGAAGAAGGAATCTTAGTAGGTTCCAGGGTTATGAAATTGCAGCTTCAAGCTAAGTGGGAGAGCCCCACCGCCTACGATTGAATTGTATGGTTGTCAACTTCTGAGGTTTCTGGTTATCGGCATATCGATAGGCTATTGCGACTAAGGAAAGAGAACATCAGCGGTAAATTGAGCAAAGGAATGATGAATGTGTGCTATAGTTGGCCTTATTGACTCATGTTCAGGCTTTGGGAAGATTCAGGATTTATGCTTCGTATAGAAGTGATTTACAAGGAAAGTGATTCAGTCGGGTGCTACTTTGAGAGGGCGTTCATGTGCTAGTGGAGCCTTGGAGTTTGATTATATTCGAGACCAAGTCAGAGTGGGAACAACGATCCTAGTGGAGTGAAAAGTTAAAGTGTGGTGCCTAAGGATTTCGAGTCAGTAGTATGGTTGAGTATCGAGCTTTGCAGCGGATTATAAATAGGGGCTTGGAGTGTTCTATGTTATCTTTGGTCTACGGTGTAACATAAGAGGAGTGGGAGTAAATAACTTCGGATTCATAGAGAGATTTTTAGAATGGGCGTACCAGTTGAAGATGCGAATATGCGCATAAGAAGGGTATGAGATGGTTCATGGGTTTTGGAGACAATGTGGTCTCGTGAAATAAGGTCACTCAGGATGAGTGCGGATATGGGTTCACAATGTTTTGAATGGAGCTATTATTATTTCTAGGGCAAGTCCCGAGTAAAGTAGAATAAGTGGCTCGGTTGGTAATGGTTGAATCAGCACGGTTATGGCAGTGACCGGTTTCTCCAGTGTGAATTTATACGTGTGGGTTGTGGTTGTACACTTGGGCTTGAGAGCCACCATAACGTGGTTGATTTGGGAGGTGCAGACTTGTTACCTGGTGTGGAAGGTCGTAGGAGTGCGTCCCACGGGAAGATTGTGTAAGTGTGACATGTAGTCACCTGATTGATTAAAAATTTAAAACCAAGTACGAAGATTGTGGTACTATCGCTAATGTGAGAATTTATTCTTGAAGGGCGCTTGGTTCATTTGATTGTGAGTTGGGGAAGTTTGTTCCGGATCCGATGGTTGTTCTTGTTTGCCATGGGAAAAAGGGCCATTGTGGATCCTTGAAAGGTTATTAGCCCAGTGTGGTACGATCCGAATTGGCTTGAGGTCCGTGGATGGATCTAAATATGAATGTGGGCTCTATATCAAGACGGAAGTGTTCATTTCAGCATAGCATTTTTTCGGAGGGTTCTTCGGACCTTGGATGTTATTTTTGTTGTCGGCCCTTCCGTGTAGTCTCTATTGTGCCATGTGGGTTGTGAGGCGGTTTGATTATTCGCACTCGTATTGAGATCTCGTATAGGTTGTGGTATTATATGAGCAGGATGGCTCTCGAGATACAGGTCATTTATCTCACCTTAATCGTGCTTGAGTTTTGTAGCTTATGGTGCTACCCGTCTCCTCGGGTTTTGTATTATGCACTTCGTGTGCTTGTGGTTGATATTTGGGCATTTTGTGAGTATGAGCGTTACGGCTCGAGGTATGTTTTCCTTAGATTATTATGTGTGGACCGGGTGGCATGTCACCACAGATATATTATTTGGATCGGGTGGCATGCCGCCACGGGTATCATGGTTGGATCGGGTTGCACGCTGCAATAGTGTGGTATTGATTACAGTTTCCCGTATCTATTATGGTGTGTTTTGCCTCCCATTTCCTGAGGAAGGTTTCTAACATCCTTTCGGTTGTTTAATTTAGCTACGTGGGTCAAGTAACTCTTTCCAGAGTTCATTTTTCCTTATGTATCCCATTCGAGTTTGTAGCTTGTTAGCACATTGTGGCATCATATGAGATTTTTGGTGGTGTTTGAGGTGGCTTATTGCCTGAGCAGCTTGTACTGGGTGAGAAGATTTTTAGACCTGGGATGAGTGCGATCAGATTTATATGAAGCATATTAGAGAGAAAATATCATTATTTGGTTCATAATGAGGTAATGGTTCTAGTCAAGGGAAGAAACCCAATGATTTGTTGACTCGGTAGTTGGTTATGAATTTCTGCACATCTCTTCCGTCGTGGCAGCATTCCAAGAGTTGGAACAAGACTTATACGTGCCATGAAGTGTATTGTAGGCATCGGGTTCGTGGAATTTCGGCCATTGTTATCGGAGGATGTTATTATGGTCATGTGAATTATGCTGTGCATGGTAAGAATTTAGTAAGGGTACACAATTTTGTTTGGTGTAGTGTGTAGTGATTGATACGGTGTTCGTATGCTGGACACAGGCGTAGTAGAGAATTCTGTATGTTGGAATTTGACTCTAAGACTTACTTGGCTAAATAAAGAGGAAGATCTTTAGGTTTGCTCGAGCAAATGTGCTCAACTGGGTTATGGTAGCACGGGTAAGTGCACGAGGTGTTAATCAGTGGTTTCAGACAACTCCAGAGCAGTTCTTAGCACGTTCGCGGAAGAACGTATGTTTAAGTGGGAGAGAATGTAACGACCCGACCGATCGTTTTGAGCTCTAGCGCGTCATTCAGTGGTTTGAGACCTCGAGCAGGTTCACTTAAGGTATTATGACTTGTGCGTATGGTCGGAATTGAATTTCGGGAAGTTCAGAGTTGAGTTAGAAAGAAAATTCTAATTTTGGAAGCTTTAAAATGGAAAAATTAACTAAAGTTTGATTTTTGAGTAAACGACCTCGGAATCAGGATTGGAAGGTTTCAACAGGTTTGTATGATGCTTTTGGACTTAGGCATATGTCCGAATCGGGTTTTGGATGATCCGGGAGAGTTTTGGAGCCTATTGTGGAAGGTTGGCATTTTGGAAGAATTTCATAAATTTGAGTTGGAGTGAATTTCAATGATATCGTCGTCCGTTTGGGATTCCGAGTCTGGGAATAGCTCTGTATGATGATTCTGGTCTTAGAAGTGCGTCTGGGTGTGGATTTGGAGGTCCGTAGGTCATTTTGGGGTCATTTGGACGAAAGTTGGAAATTTGGATAATTTTGAGAAGTTTGACCGGGAGTGGACTTTTTGATATCGGGGTTAGATTCCGATTCCGAAAGTTGGAGTAGGTCCGCAATGTCCGTTATGACTTGTGTGCAAAACTTTAGGTCAATCGGACATGATTTGATAGGTTTCAGCATCGAAGGTAGAAGTTTGAAGCTTCAAAGTTCATTAGGTTTGAATTGGAGGGTGATTCGTAGTTTTTATGTTGTTTGATGTGATCTGAAGGCTCGACTAAGTTTGTAATGTGTTTTGGGACGTGTTGGTATAATTGGTTGAGGTCCCGAGGGACTCGGGTGGATCCCACATGGTTAATGGATCACTTTTTGGACTAAAGGAATGATGAGGCAGCTGGTAGCTGGTGTAACCACACCTGCGAGGTTTTGGCCGCAGGTGCGGAGCCGCAGAAGCGACCATGAGGGGCGCAGGTACGATTTTGGTTGAGCAGTGCTGAGACCGAAGATGCGGTTATCTCGCTGCTGGGGGCATCTCCGCAGAAGCAGAATAATTGCCGCACCTGCGGAACCGCAGAAGCGGTCAAGTGACCGCAGGTGCGAGAAGTCGGGCTGGGCAGTGCCATTTTAAAGACGATATTTGGCCATTTTCCTCCATTTTTCGTTTGGATGAGCGATTTGTGGAGCTCTTGGAAGGGAGATTTTCGTCATCTATATCAACGTAAATGATTCCCACCTATAGCAAGTTAAATACTTGGATTATACAAGGATTTAGACTTGAAATTTTGTAGAAATTTGGAATTTTGGTAGAAAACCTAGAAATTTATATTTTTGGATTTTTACCACGAAATTGGACATGAAATTTGGAATAAATTATATATTTGAGTTCGTGGTGTCATGGGTAAAGTTTATCTTCGAAAATTTTCAGAATCCGGGTACGGAGGCCCGAGGGTGATTTTTATCGACTTTTCAAGCGGAGTTAAGAATTGTTGTAAATTGAATTGTAATGAGTACTAGAGTATATATTTATGGATTTACACATTTATTGACTAGTTTTGGAGCGTTGGGCATCGGTTTGAGTTGTTGGAAGGGCTAAGGAGCCGGTTATCGAATTTCGGAGCGAGGTAAGTCTCTTTTCTAACCTTGTAAGAGGGAATTTACCCCATACGTGAACTTAATTAATATTTGTTGTTATTTGTGTGGGCTACGTACGTACGAAGTGACGAGAGTCTGTAGGTAGCTACTATTCCTGTTTGTGTTCGGATAGTTTTAGATTTACACCATGCTTTGTGGATACCGTTATTTGATTATATATGTTAATTGTATCTAATGGAACTAAGTCAAGGATTTTAAGGATTTAATAACTTCAAGTTGAATTGTCTTTATTTTGAAAAGAATCAAGAAAGAGTTATGATTTATTGATAATTTATATTTGACCGCGTCGCATGTATGATTTGCGAGCGGGGTATTTCTTCTACTACTCTTATGGGAGCGGATCGTTCGCCTTGGCAGTTTAGTAGATGCATCTATGGTTCGTGCCATTCGACCCTCGGCAGTGCACAATTTACATTTATGTTGGATCGGGCCGAACGTCCTCGGTGGAATTTTGTGCGTGATAATAGAATTGGAAGTCCCCTTTATAATTGGTATAAATTCATCATTTGAAAGATTATTTGTTTTAAATAGGGTGATGAACTGTTCAGTTATTTATTCTTCTGAGTTTTATTATTATATATATCATGCTTAATTAGAATTTCATATTATCATATTGTTGGCCCTTAGTAAGTGTCGAAGTCGACCCCTCGTCACTACTTCTTCAAGGTTAGGCGGGATACTTACTAGGTATGCGTTGATTTATGTACTCATGCTACACGTGCTGCATAATTTTGTGCAGGTGCATATATGTCTAGTGGCCTTGTGGGCGCATAGGCACGGTTATTGCGGGGACTTAGGTGAGCTACATTTCACGTTACAAGTTCGCAGCCAGCAGAGTCTCCTTCAGAGTATTAATATTTTTCTGTCCAATTTGTATTTCGGACAGATGTTGTATTTTATTTTATATTCCTAGTTGATGCTCATGCACTTCTGACACCGGGTTTTTGGCGATTATGGGTTGTACTGTATTGAAATTTTTAAAGATATTATTATGTATTTTGTAAACTCCATCTTTTATTATTTAATTGAAGGAAATATGATTTCAGAAATATTAAAAATGAGAACCAAATTAAGTGTTTATTTTTTGCTTGCCTTACAGCGGTGTCCTGCGCCATCATGAACTTTAATGGATTTTAGGGTCGTGACAAGTTGACTTTGATATTTATAGATTGAGATTGATGTTTAGAGATTTTGGATAGGTCTATATAATTGAATTAAACTTGTGTTCAAAGTTTGGAAGTAATCCATAGTGTCTAAGTGTGATTTAGATACTGTTTTGAAAGAATAAAGATTTAAAAACTTAAGATTTATTTTATTCGTTTTGAGCCTTGATTCATTGTTGTGATGTCCGTGCTGGTGTATTGATCATTCCTACAAGTCCATATAGGGTAATTGAATTTGTAAGAATTATTGGATGGAGTCCCGAGAGGTTCGAGTGAGTTTCGACGCATTTGTAGCAAGTTTTGAAAGACTTAAAATGCTGAAATTGTGATTTTTTGCACTTAACCTGACTTCCTAGAGATCTATTCAAAATCTATAAGGAATTGGGTGTAGATGCCTTGATGAAAGTTGTAACCCTTTGAATCTTTCCCATAAATTCAAATCGTTCATTATTACAACATCTGTACAAAAAGTTATGACTGTTTTAGTGAAGAAGGGCCAATGCTATTATTTCCGAGAAACTTTCTGCACTTCTATATATTTAACCTTATTTAGTACTTGGACTTCATTTTTATCATTTTTGGATCTAGAGAGTTTACATTGAGGTGATATTTGAAGGGGAATTTTATCTAATTCATTGGAGTACGTAAACCTAACTCGAATATATGATTATTATATGAATCTATCATTAGATAACATCAAAACATGGGATTGAACAAGTAAAATTTGGAGGTTTTGTTTACAATTTAAGAGAATGTATTTGAGGTTTTGAAAACCGATTTGGGCTCGGATTTGAGAACTAATCACATATTTGAATTTGGCAGGTTATGGGTCATCGAGATATGGTATTGGTTTCAGATTTTGGACGCGTGGACCCGAGTTAACTTTTATTGACTTTTGAAAATTTTTAAAGGTCGAAGCTTTATTGACTGAGATTTCTTCCTATAGCATTGTTTGACTTTCTTGGATGATGTTTGGCTAGATTTGAGGCGGTTGGAGGTAATTTCTAAAGGAAAAGCAGTTTTGAAGATTTGGAATAGCCCAGATAAGGTAAGTGTATTGCCTAGCTTGGTTTGAGGTAATTTTTCCTGATAAATGATATTGTTGCTACATTCGGGGGTGATGTATATGCGAGATAATGAATGTATATGCATGTGACATGGTTATTCATGCTCAAGTAGATTCTTGATATGACCTAAATTGTCACAACCCAAAAATCCCAACCGCTCGTGATGACGCCTAACATATTTGCTAGGTAAGTCAGATATAACCATAATGAACCAAGATAGGAGAAATAACAGAATTAACATTAGTCTAAACCTTAATATAGCATAATAATAATAATACCAATGCATGGAAATCCCCTAAAACTGGTAAATACAAAGTCATGAGCTTTAATACGGAAAGAAAATACAAGTCTTAAAGCTAAATAACAACACTGTCTGAAGTAAGGACAACCGTACAATATGGAAAGAGATGCCAAGATTGCAGTCGAGGAAGCAGCTCTACCTCGTCTCTCTATGATCAACTCATCTGGAAACTCCGCTATCGGTGACTGAGTTCGACACTTGGATCTGCACAATTAAGTGTAGAGTGTAGCATGAGTACAACCAACCCCATGTACTCAGCAAGTATCATAACTAACCTCAGCGATGTCAAAGCAGCAAGAATTATAAATGATACTTGTTATAACCTATACAGTTCATAAAATTAACAAGTACAAAATAGAAATATGATCAAATCCTAAAATCACGGAGAAAACCACCTTGGTGCCCACAATTACTCAAGTACTTTGCTCAGTCAATAATCCAGCGTATAGAGATGATATGCAAGCAAATAAGGTAAATATCATGGAAATTGCAAGTAAAGATGAAATGCGATAACCAAACAACATGGGCAAGATTTTCCTTAGAACTTCCAATACAGTACCAAACCACTGATCAATTTTTCTCAATCCGTACATCATCAAGAGAGAAACATGAGAGGGTGACCCTAGAGGGATGGATCTATATCCACACGCTACACGGACAACTCATGTGCTTCACGGACTACTCACATGCCAATAATATCAACCGCACGGAAAACTTACATGCCAATAATACCACTATCTTGATCCGCATGGACAACTCACGTGATGCATGGATAACTCACGTAATAATACCAACCGCACAGACAACTCACGTGCCAATAATAACAATCCGTCCGGCATAGTCAGAGGCTAATAACATAATCCGCCCGGTGTGGTCACATGCACCCAGTCCAAATCATATTACACATAAGCAAATTTACATAAATACATGCATATGATCAATGAATAATAGATTTCATGCTCCTGGACTGGTATAACTGACATGCTAAGGTATATACATGTGAAAAGTGTGCTATCCTAGCTCAAATCAATAATTTCATCATGAAATAGCAATTATCAAGTTCATTCAGGGGATTAGCTTCTATGTAACCTCAAACATGGATCAAATAGTTCACAACAGGGTTACAAATATGAGACCATTATAGCGTAAAGCTTATCAATCAATTCAAGGCATATCATAGCCTAAGCACTACCCAGAGCATAGATAAATACCACCAGGGCTCGCACATGGGCTCAATCCCCCCACTAATATACGCACTCATAGGACGTAGCTATCACAAATAACTCAGGCAACTAGTGTCTCCACTAAGTTTAGATAAGATACTTACCTCAAACAAGCCAAATCACTCCCTTAACATGCCCTTCCCGCGTGAATCAACCTCCGGACGGCTCGAATCTAGCCAAAATAACTTAATATAATCAATAAAAGCCATAGAAACCGATTCCAACTGATAAAGCTAATATCTTGATTCAACTAGGCAAAGTTAACCCCGGGCCCGCACCCTAAAACCCAACAAAAAATCACAAATTTCGAACACCCATTCAAATAGGAGTCCAACCATACCAATTTCATCCAATTCCAACCATAAATCGACCCACAAATCATCAAATCTCACTCTCTAGTAACATAGTCCAAAACCCCCCAAATTTCACCTTAAATTCCCATAAACTAGGTGTAATAATCAATGGATAATCAATATTTATCATCAAAAGTGATTAGAATTATCTTACCTCTTCAATTATGATAAAAAACACTCCACAAATCGCCCTTAGCCGCTCTCCACAAATCCAAAAATGAGAAAAATACCAAACCCTTCGACATATGTAGACTGTCCAGCAAAACCGTATCTACGGTCAAAATAATCGCACTTGTGATGCCACATATGCAAAAAATCCATCGTAGATGCAGAAACTCATTAATCCCCAACCATCCACTTCTGCGAATCAACCCTCGCACCTGCGAAAGCGCATCTGCGCTCCTTCATCCGATTCTGCAGACTTCCCCGCCCAACTCAACGTCCGCACCTACGCATACCTCGTCGCACCTGCACATCCGCACTTGCGCTCGGTGTTCTGCATTTGTGGACTCGCGGATGGAAATTTCCTCGCACGCGCGCTCCACAACAGTCTCCACCTTTCCTCGCACCTGCGCAAAAATGGCCGCTCTTGCGGCTCATCTGCAGCCAAGCCCTCCGCAGATGCGAAAACACCAGAACCTGCAAATCTTCAGTAATCTCACTAAGTCTACAATTTATCCAATCTCAACCCAAAACTTATCCGAGGCCCTCGGGACCCCGTCCAATCACACAAACCAATCCCAAAACATAACATGGACTTACTTGAGGCCTCAAACCACACAAAACAAAATCAAAACTACGAATCGTACTCCAGTTCAAACCTAATGAACTAGTGAACTTTAAACTTCCAAAACTCATGCCAAACCATACCAAATCGACTCTGAGTGACCTCAAATTTTTCATGCAATTCCCAAATGAAACAACAGACCTATTCCAACTTCTGAAACCAAAATCTGAACCCGATATAAACAAAGTCAACTCCTGGTCAAACCTCTTAACCTTTCAAACCATCAACTTTCCTACTTTCACCAAAAAGCACCAAATCAACCTATGAACCTTCAAATCAACATCCAGACATACGTCTAAGTCCAAAATCACCATACGAAGCTATACGAATCATCAAAACACCATTCCGGAGTCATCTACACAAAAGTCAAACTCCGATTAACTTTTTGAACTTAAGCTTCCTAAAACCAATCCAACTACCCCGACAAGTTACATAGCCACAAATGAACATAGAAGAGGCAATAAATAGGGGAACGGGGATACAACACACAAAACGACCGGCAGGGTCATTACATTCTCCCCCTCTTAAATAAATGTTCGTCCTCGAACGGGTCTAGAGTCATAGCTGGAGTCTCAAATAGGTGTGGATAGTTTTTTCTATCTCTCGATGGGTGTCCCAAGTAGCCTCCTCAACTGGCCGACCTCTTTAATGAACCTTCACCGAAGCTATATTCTTCGACCTTAACTTTCGAACCTGCCGTTCCAAAATGGTCGTCGGCTCCACATCATAAGTCAGATCCCCATCTAGTTGTACCGTGTTGAAATCCAAAACATGTGACAGATCACCATAATACTTCTGGAGCATCGAAACATGAAACACTAGGTGAACTCCCGATAGACTAGGTGGCAAGGAAAGTCTGTAGGCCACCTCTCCAACCCTCTCAAGCACCTCAAAAGGGCCAATATACCGAGGGCTCAAATTGCCCTTCTTCCCGAACCTCATCACACCCTTCATGGGCAAAACTCGTAGCAGAACCTTCTCACCCATAATATATATAACATCACAAACTTTTCTATCAGCATAACTCTTCTACCTAGATTGTGCTATATGAATCCGCTCCTGGATTAACGTTACCACCTCCAAAGTATCACAGACCAAATCAGTGCCCAATAACCTAGACTTCCCAGGCTCAAACCAACCAATCAGAGAACGATGTCTCCTTCCATATAAGGCCTCATAAGAAGGAATCTAGATACTCGACTAGAAGTTGTTGTTGTAGGTGAACTCTGCTAACGAAAGAAACTGATTGCATGAACCTCTGAAGTTGATAACACAGACACATAACATGTCCTCCAAGATCTAAATAGTGAGGTCGGACTGCCCATACGTCTAGGTATGAAATATTGTACTTAACTCCACCTGTGTGCCCAACTCTCCCTGCATAGTTCTCCAAAACTGCAATGTGAACTGAGCGCCCCAATCTGAGATTATAGACACGGGCACACCATGAAAGCGAACAATCTCACGAATGTAATCCAAGACAGCTACTCTGAAGAGTAGGTAGTCACCACTGGAATGAAATATGTAAACTTGTTCAGTCTGTCCACAATAACCTATACGACATTAAATTTTCTCAAGGTCCGTAGAAGTGCCACTACAAAATCCATCATGATACGCTCCCACTTCCACTACGGAATATCAAGCCTCTAAAGCAAACCACCGGGTCTCTGATGCTCGTACTTCATATGACGACAGTGCAAACACCGAGCAACATACTCAACGATATCCTTCTTCATCCTCCGCCACCAATAGTGCTATCTCAAATCTTGATACATATTCGCGGTGCCCAGATGGATGGAATACTGCGAACTATAGGCCTCCCCAAGAATCAACTCACACAATCCATTCATATTTGGAGCACAGATCTGACCCTGCATCCTCAATACCCTATGGTCTCAAATAGTAACATCCTTATAATCGTCATGTTACACCATGTCCTTCAGGACACAAAAATGGGGATTGTCATACTGACGCGCCTTAATCCACTCAAAACAAGAATACCGTGATACAATACAAGAAAGAACTCTGCTGGGCTCCGATATATCAAACCTCACAAACCGATTGGACAAGGCCTGAACATCCAATGCTTACGGCCTCTCCCCAACTGAAAGATAAGCAAGGCTTCCTATACTCTCGACCTTCCTACTCAAGGCATCGGCCACTACATTGGCCTTCCCCGGCTGATAAATAATGGTGACATCATAGTCCTTAAGTAGCTCTTACCACCTTTATTGCCTCAAGTTGAGATCCTTTTGCTTGAATAGTTCCTAGAGACTCCTATGATCCGTGAATACCTCACATGACACACCATAAAGATAATGCCTCAAAATCTTCAACGCGTGAACAATGGTTGCCAACTCCAAATCATGAACACGGTATTTCTTCTCGTGGGGCTTCAACTAAAGCGAAGAATAAGCAATAACTTTACCCTCTTGCATTAACATACATTCAATCCTGATCCGTGAAGTATCACTATAGACCGTATAAGAACCTGATCTTGAAGGTAACACTAGAATTGGAGTTGTAGTCAAAGCAGTCTTAAGCTTCTGATAGCTCTCTTCACACTCATCAAACCACCTGAATGGAGCACCCTTCTGGGTCAATCTAGTCAAAGGTGCAGCAATGGACAAGAAACCCTCCACAAAATGGAGATAATAGCCAGCCAACCCAAGGAAACTCTGGATCTTGGTAGTAGAAGACGGTATGGGCCAACTCTGAACTGCCTCGATCTTCTTTGGATCCACGTCAATCCCCTCACTAGATATTGCATGACCCAAGAACTCCACTGAATCAAGCCAAAACTCAAACTTGGAAAATTTAGCATATAGCTTCTTCCCCCTCAAAGTTTGGACCACGATCCTCATATACTGCTCATGATCATCTTGGCTGCGAGAATACACCAATGTATCATCAATAAATACAATGATAAAATAATATAGATAGGACTGAAACACACTGTTCATCAAGTTCATAAAGGCTGGTGGGGCATTGGTCAACCCAGCAGACATCACTAGAAACTCATAGTGACCATAACAGGTCCTGAAAACCGTCTTCGGAATATTTGAATCCTGGATCTTTAACTGATGATACTTCGACCTCAAATCAATCTTTGAAAATACTCTGGCACCCTGAAGCTGATCAAATAAGTCATCAATGCGAGGTAGTGGGTACTTGTTCTTAATTGTAACTTTGTTCAACTGCCTGTAGTCAATACACATCCTCATAGTACCATACTTCTTCTTCACAAAGAGGACCGGCACACCCCACCATGACACACTAGGCCTGGTAAAGCCCTTATCAAGTAGATCCCATAATAGCTCCTTCAACTCTATAGGTGCCACACGATACCGTGAAATAGTGATGGGCTGAGTGCGCGTCACCATATCAATACCAAAATCAATGTCTCTATCGGGTGGAATGCCTGGTAGGTCTACTGGAAACACATAAAGTCTCTCACTACCAGAACTGGCTCAATGGTAGGAGTATCAGCACTAACATCCTTCACAAAGGCCAAGTACACCAGACACACCTTCTCAATCGATGAAATCACCCTATTCAGAACATAACTGCCACGCCCCAAAACCGGGGAGCTTGATCGGTGCTCAACCGAGTGAACCCGGCCGAGCAAGCCTATTAGATTTCCTTCTACCCAAACTCATCCATGAATATATAGGATACATATTTTCGTTAATTTGACAACAAGATGCTCATGTCTGCAATACCAATTTCTTACCAATATTTTCATCATTTTAAAGTCTCAGATAGAACAAGTAATACAACCCCAATATAACATAGTTTGACTTTCCCAGCATCAATATGCAACCAATACTATGTCTACGGAGCCTCTAATAGATACAAAGAATACTATGATAATGCCGGCAACAAGGCCCCGACTATACCTCAAACACAATACACGATGAAGTGGGGCTCACCAAGTCTGCTGGAAAGAGGATGTACTACTATCACTGATCAATGTCTCCTACTGTGGAACCACCTGCATCCATTGAAGATGCAGTGCACCCGGCAAAAGGGGCGTTAGTACATATGGAATAGTACTAGTATGAATGACAAAACACCCTCTCAATATAGTGATAAATAATATAAATAAGAATATCATAATATAAATGGAAGCCTTAAACAACATCAAACCTCAATTTAGGATCAAGACAGTGTTCAAATTAATGTTCGTATTTTTTTAAGTTGGAAATTCTTAGTACCGATATACCATTGTTCACAATACCATTATTCATAATAACAATACCACCGTACCCTTAGCACAGAGTCCGATCACGACCCGACCGTCTAGGCTATCTCATTAGAGACATCAACCACAATCACTCTCAATATCAATACCACTGTGCCTTTAACTCGGAGTCTGATCACGACCCGATCGGCTAGGCTATCTCATTAGGGACATCGACCACAATCACAATTTCAATTATAATTTCCAGCACAATCACCACCATGTGTGCGGCATGGTGTCGGATCACAATCCGATCGGCTAGGATGTCCTATTCAAGACATCCACCTTTTTATATCAATCATCAAATTTCATACTTCTTTCACATCTTTTCATTTCATTGGCACTAATAGCCATAATTATAAAATCATTCTTGGCACGTTTAGTATTTCATGCTCACCTTTTCACTTGCTAACATCAACGTCATCGACAACAACAATAACATTTCAGATCAAGGCATGTAGTACATATGTGAGCAATTAAGGATCTAAGGCACATAGGGATTCTTCACAAAATTTGGCATAATAGCCTTCGTTTGAACTTGACTTGAAGTCGAACATTTTTAATGCACAACCCATATTTTAACACGTCCTCAATTGATAACATAACATAAATAAAGCATTTGGGATACTTGTTGAACATATATCTTTTAACCCAATCTTACTCGGAATAGCCAATTTTATAATGAACCACTCGGGACTTACATAAATTACATGAATGTCGTGGGTTTCAATTCTAAGAGTAGAGTTTAGCCAACATACCTCAATTGAGCTTCCTTAAACTCTAAAATGTTCCGAAATTCTTCGCAACTTCAATCTATTTTAGAAATATAACAAATTGAACCAAAATTGGGAGGATGGTCATAGTTCTAGCTCATTTGAGCATTTTATCAAACACTAGGTGTGCATTAAGGTTTCAAGGTCCTTTTATGGAGGATTCCATCATCCCACAACCCATTATTTACCATTTTTAGCTCAACAATCTTCCTACACCCTTCGATAACACATGCATGTAAGATGGACAACTCCCATGCTCAAAATTATCTTACTAATTGCCCAATTTCTAGACAAAATTCGAAATTGAGGGTTAGGGTGTAGAATCTTACCTTTAGGATGAAGACCTAGTGAGTTTTCCTTGTTAATCTTCCAAGATTCAAGCAAGAATTGAAGAACAGATTATTGAAGAACACATTCTCACTCTAGGGCACTTTCTTACTCTAAAAGTGCCATATTTTTTGTCAAAAATGGTCCTTTGCGTGTATTTAACGAAGTAGGGTCGGGTTATAAAAATCCAAAAATGAAGCTCTGGAATAGGATATGCGGTCGTATATGCGACCGCATAATGGATATGCTGTCCGCATATCGGCCGCACAATTTGGTGCCAAAAACTAAAAAAATCTGCCTGGGTCTGCGGTCACTATGCAGCCCATAAACCTGTTCTGTGGTTGCATAATGAACCGCAGAACAGTTCTGCGGTCGCATAGTCGATCATAGAATGGCATCCAACCAAGCCCATACATGCCTCACTCTGCGGCTATTATGCGACCCGCAGAGAGATTCTGCGATCGCATAATGGACCGCAGAAACGCATTTCTATGCCAAAAGAATTTCCTTTACACCTCAATACATTGCTCTACTCAATCCTCAAACACGTAAGCCTAGTTTGGCACCCTGAAACATTATTTTTCAGTTACAAAATTTTACGGGGCCTTACAATAATCCAGGGAACCCCTCCACTCAACCCTAGGCAACCCCGGCAATGTTACGGTCTTTGCATGACAATCAAGAATAGCATGACATGGCGACAACCAATCGATGCCCAAAATTACGTCAAAATTAATCATTCTAAGTAGTAAAAGATCAACTCTCATATCATAACCCCCTATAGGCACCACACGCGACTGATACACACGGTCTACAATAATAGAATCACCAACCAGTCTAGATACATGAATAAGCATAACTAATGAATCACAAGACATATACAAATAACGAGCAAAGTATGATGACACATATGAATAAGTGGATTCAGGGTCAAATAACGCTAAAGCATCCATGTGGCACACTGGAACAATACTTGTCATCACGGCATTAGAAGACCCTCTCTCTAGGGAGACCTCGTGCTGACTATGCCCCACCCCTAGCTGGTTGTGTGGGTGGTGTAGCTGTGTGTGCTGAAATAATAGGCTAAGAGTTCTGATGTGGAAACCTACTCAACAGCCTGGGCAATCTCTCTTAAGATGACTCAGGTCTTCGCACTCAAAACAACTTCTCCTCTGACGGAGCTGCTGACCTTGATAATTTGAATAACTGCCTATGGAACCCTGTGCTGATAGAGCAGGGTAAGAACTATGTGGCAACAACACATTGAATGATGACTGAGATGGGCGTGCACTATAGGAACTATGGCTAACTGAAGAACCACGAGGAACGTGGCAAGCTATCTGAATAGGTCTAGAAGGATAGCCTCTGCTATAATGTGACCAGCCTCCAGATGAGGCGCTTCTGAAACCACCTAAACCAAGAGGCCTTTTGGACTCTCGCTCCTCATGCTCAAGCCTACGAACCCGCTCTAAGCGTCTAGCAATCTCGACCACCTGGTCAAACCTGGCATTCGTCGCAACCTCTCAAGCCATACTGTAATGTAAACCATAGTTGAGGCCATTAATGAACCTCCTGATCCTCTCCCTCTTAGTGGGAACTAGCCATATAACATGACATTCCAAATCTGCAAATCTTATCTCATATTGGGTCATAGTCATACCCTTATGGTATAGCTGCTCAAACTCCTTACGCAACTCCTCTGCCAGTCTATGGGACAAACTGTTCTAAGAAGAAAACTGAGAACTTATGCCATGTAAGTGGCACTGAGTCAGCTGGCCTACTTAACTCATAAGCCTGCCACCATCTGTAGGCTGCCTCTGTCAGCTGAAGAGTAGTAAATGCAACCCCATTGGTGTCCAAAATACCCGCTGTGCAAAGAATCCACTGGCACCGGTCGAGAAAATCCTAAGCATCCTCTGACTCTCCCTGTTGAATTCTGGAGGCTTAAGCTTCCCAAACCGCTCTAACCTCTTCTGTTCCTCATCACTCAGAAGTGGACCAACCTTAGCACGAGCAGCAGCACCTGACTGAACTAGTAACCCCCTAGTGTTTGATGACCTTGAGCTAGCTGCTCTAGAGTATTGGTGGCAGCAGTCTGAGCACCTCGCCCAACTTGTGAGGTAGCTGGTGCAACTGTGTCACGACCCAAAATCCACCTAGTCATGATGGAACCTAACCCAACCCGTCAGGTAAGCCAATTAAAAACTATCCAATTTAATGAGATTTATTAAGATAAGAAATGATAATACACCGCTTTTATATAATAATTTCCCAAGGACTGGTAGTGCAAATCACGAGCTTCTAAGATTTAGAATTTACAAAGCTGGTATGAAGTAAAGTACATCATTTGTTTGAAATATACATTAATAGATTAAAATTCTAAAGCTACCAAGATCAAGAGGAAGCTATTACCGGAATACAGGTACATCTTCAAATCCAGCTCCCGCCGTGCACAGCAACATCAGCATCCAACATCTGGACGCAAGGTGCAGAAGTGTAGTATGAGTACAACCGACCCGATGTACTCAATATGTAACAAACCTAACCTTAGGTTGAAAGTAGTGACGAGCTGGGACAAAGGTTAGACTCCAATACCAATAGCCAACAACATTTCATAAAAAATATAATAAAAGTGATAACATAAGTAACTCAGAGATATAGTGCTCAACGTTCACAGTTCCGAAAAACAATGGGCATGCATTTCAAGTATATCAGTAAAAATCCAAAGCTTTTACCGAAATCACCAAAATATGAGTATGTTTGTAAAACTGTAATTTTTCCCAAAACTTTCAACAAGTAAATGTTTCATTTTCAAATGGAATGAGAAAAGTACATCTCTATGCCTATTTGTCAATATGTATGTGAAGTCATGAATGACTCAAAACCGTACAGCTTGAGGAAAATACGTCTCTATGCCTGTATATCAAGTGTGCATATCGAATGCAATGCAGCTCAGTGATAAAAATCATATGCATATTCTCAGTGTATCAATTTACTCAGTCCTCCCAGTCACTCAGTCCTCACAGTCACTCAATCCTCCCAATCGCTCGGCACTCGCACTCAGTGGGTACCTGCGCTCACCGGGGGTGTGTACAGACTACAGAGAGGCTCCTTCAGCCCAAGCGCTATAACAAGCCAATCATGGCATAAATCAATAAAACATGTTGCGGCGTGTAGCCCGATCCCATCATAAATTAATAATACCTGTTGCGGCGTGCAGCCCGATCCCATCATAAATAATTAATACTTGCTACGGTGTGCAGCCCGATCCCATAAATATCCTCACAATCAGGCCCTCATCCTCGCTCAGTCATCAATCTCTCCAGTCTCTCGGCCTTACAATGCCATAAAAAAAGCCCAAAATGATGATGTGATGTATTAATAAATGATAACACAGACTGAAATATGATATGCAAATGAATGCATATGACTGAGTATGCAATTGTAATGTAAGCAAATAACTCAACAGCAGAAATGACCTCAATGGGTCTTAATAGGATAAACATATAGCCTAGACATGGTTTCTAACATAAATCTCAACTCAATTATTCTAGCACATAGAGAATTCATAGATACAAATAAGATTAGGTAATTACACAGTACCACAGAAATAACCGAGTCATAATTCACACGGTGCTCACCCACATGCTCATTACCTAGTATGTGCGTCACCTCAACACCAAACACATATCACGTATATTCAGGGGTTCATACCCTCAGCACCTAGTTTGAAAGTGTTACTTACCTCGAACAAGCCAAATCCAATACCGAGCAGGCCAAGCGATGCTACAAAAATGCCATCCCACAGGTACCGACCTCCGAACGGCTCGAAACTAGCCAAACGCACCTCAAATACATCAAATAAAGTCTAAGGAAACAATTCCAATTGATAGAGGTCGAATCTCTACTCAAAAGCCCAAAATCAACCAAAACTCAAACTCGGGCCCGCACCTCGGAACCCGACAAAACTCACAAAATCTGATAACCCATTCAATTATGAGTCCAACAATACTAGTTTCACTCAAATTCGACTCCAAATTGATGTTCAAAACTCAAAAACTCACTTTATGAAACTTTGGACAAACCCCCCCATTTTTTCTCTTTAAAATTCACAATCAAATTATGAAAATGAAGATAGATTCGTGAAATATAATTAAAACCAAGTGTAGAACACTTACCCCAATCCCTATGATGAAAATTGCTTCAAATCTTGTCTCAATTCGAGCCTCCGGTCTCAAAAATATGATAAAACAACCAAAAACCTCGATTTATAGCATTCCGCCCAGCATCTTCGCTTTTGCGAACAAATAAGCCACTTCTGCAGCGTCGCTTTTGCGACATAACCTCCGCTTCTGCGGAACCAGCTGAGAACTCGACCCTCGCACCTGCGGACAAAATATCCACTTCTGCGACATCGTAAGTGCGAGCTGCCGTCTGCACCTGCGCAATACTCACTCCTGCGCTCCATCACTATGCACCTGCGCATCCGCATATGCGCTCCAAATCTCCGCTTCTGTGCTCCAAATCTCCGCTTCTGTGATCTTCCTCACCCAACACTCACCTCGCCTCTATGACTCCTTCGTCTCTTCTGCGACCATCGCACCTGCGCAAACTAGCCGCAGATACGATCACACCAGATCTGCCACCAGCAATTTAGCCAAAATTAATCCAAACAAATCCGAACCTCGTCCGAAACTTACCTGAGCCCCTCGGGACCATGTCCGAACATACAAACAAATCCCATCACCTAATACAGACCTAGTCGAAGCCTCAAATAACACATAACAACATCGAAACGACGAATCTCACCTCAATTCGTACTCAATGAACTTTGAACTTTCAACTTCCAAAACTCGCGCCGAAACGTATCAAATCAACTCGGAATGAACTCAAACTTTGCACACAAGTCCCAAATGACATAACGAAGCTATTCAAATTCCCAGAACCACAATCCGAATCCGATATCCACAAAGTCAACTTCCGATCAAACTTATGAATTTGCCAAACCTTCAAATTTTCTAATTTTCGCCAATTAGTGTTGAATCCTTCTAAGAACATCCAAATGCAAATTCGGGCATATGCCCTAGTCCAAAATCACCATCCAGACCTAACGAAACCGTCAAAACTCCAATCCAAGGTCAAATATTAAATAGTCAAATTTGGTCAATTCTTCCAACATAAAGCTTCAACAATGAAATTCATTCTTCCAAATCGATTCCGAATAACCTGAAAACCAAAACCGATGATTCACACTAGTAATAATACACAATACAATTCTGCTCAAGACTTCAAATATCTAAGCGAGATGTAAATGCTCAAAATGACCGATCGAGTCGTTACAAACTAGGAACGAAACTCCCTGAGCCAGGTCGTGCGGACAGTCAAACTCCGAGCCAAAGCCTCCTGGAGGCTAGGAATAACAATAGGCATCGTTGGTGTCTGAGTTGGTCCCACCGGCTCAACAATATCCAGAACCTGCTCCTTAGTTGGAGCAACTGGTGGCTCCACATGTGCTACCCCAGCAGTAGTGCGAGCCCCACCTCAGTCTCTATCGATGTTAGCAGTCAATTTTGACCCTCTGTATTTAAAATTAACCTCTGCAGGCTTCCTACTCAAAATAATAATTAAAAAATAGTTTTTTGCATATTATTTAGCTTTAATGCAATTTATTGATAATTATTCCTATTTTACAAAATATGGAAATTTGTATTATTTTAGTGCAATTAGTTAAATACTACTGATTTTGTACATTTTTACAAATTTCAAATAATTTATTAATAATTATCCTATTTTTCAAGCATCAGGATATTCTATAAATTTATTGTCTTTTTAAAAAATAATAACATTTACCACAACACATTTAAAATAGTTACATTTTAAATAAATACTACAATCCATATTTTCTAATTAAATAATCACTCTTTTTCATTCGTGGCACAATATATTAATTATATGAAAGCCAGTAAAATTAATTTCAAAAGTACGGACCAAGTCGGATCAAATTCAATGTACCGTCAACATCCGATTTGACAAGACATTGACGTAACATGACATCGATTTTACTTGACCTTCCTTCATTGTTGACTATCTATTTTCTTTAAGGTTTTTACCTTTTTTTATTGCATATCTTGGTCCCTAAGTCCCCACACCCCACTTATATTTTATACTCTCCATTTCAATCTATGTGAATTTATTTACTTTTTAGTTCGTATCAAAAAGAATGACCCCCTTTCCTATTTGAAAAATATTTATCTTTATGAAATGATTTATTGCTACACAAAATTTATGTGCCTCATTTTACACAACAAGTTCAAAAGTCTTTTCTCTTTTCTTAAACTTCGTGCCCGATCAAATGGGTTCACATAAATTAAAACGGAGGGAGTGGTACATAATACACAACACCACACCCCATCATCATATCTTTAAAACCCCAAACCCTAACAATACGCCTCAAATCTCAAATATCAGCCGCCCCTTCCCTACAAACTCTCTCAAGCTCTCATCATCTCTCATCTTTGAGAGAACCTGCCGTCTCCCTCAGCCTCCATCTATGGTCAGGCTTCACTGCCGGCCAGCCATGGCCAACGTTTCACCATTGTTGCACTTCCCCACTTCACTTTTCTCTCGTCGTTGACTTCTGTACCCTCCATCGCTGGATTTGACCACCAGCTGGCCGACGACCTTGAGGAGATGCCACTGCTACTGTCTCCTTTCTGGTTTGTTTTGTTTTCACTCACAGATTTGGCCGACTTGATATTTCAATCCTTGGCCGGAACGAGATTTTTCGGCGAGCCCGTTTGCTCCGTCTCCACAACTGTTTTTGCCACTCCAATGGCTGCTCCTCTCTCCCTCTCACCCCGCTTTTCTCATCTCTAACTTTACTCTATTGTTTTGCAGGTACGAATGTTGCTAGAAAAGTAGATCTGGATGGTAAAAGGAAAACTCCAGTGACCTTGTTTGGTCTTTTTCCTTCTGATTGTCTCACTTTTCTACTATACGAGATTAGATCTAAAGGCTCAGGCAAAGAATATTGAATCCCGACGACGTTCTTTCCATAAAATCCGATAAACCTCACTGCTGTTTTGTGCTAATCTCTCATCCATCATGAGATTTGGTTTTGCTGCTTATTTGGCCAGAAGAGCCGGTTCGACCGTGCCTCTGCTTAACGAAGCTTTCGTCCTTTTGACACTGCTATTGTTGCTTGCTTACTGCTGCTATTGTAAAATTCCCATGTTGCTCGTTTTGGTCACAAGAGATTGGAATGTTATGGGTTGATATTTCGTCTGTTGCGTTGCCTATTATGGATACACTCGTTCTAAAACATTGATGAGTCCTTATTAGTGTGACAATTTGTTGGTCTCTCCTGTTTCCTCCTTTATGGTCTTGGTCTGAGACATAATTAGTTTTAGCTTATTTTGTGGGTTCCTTGGTCTATTGTGAAACTTTTGTTATTGTGATAAGAACCTTGTTGTGGCACTGATGTGAAGCTCCCAACAATAATTTTTATTCTCATCTGAGTCCATTTCTGTCATGTTTAGCTGATATTGAACAAAACATTATTGGACATACGGAATTTGGATGAATACAATATTGAGGCTGATGAGAATAACAATTTGAGGCCACGCCGCCTCGTATGACCCTCTGGACTGGGCTTGAAATAACGAGGCGATGATGATAAACATCGAAAAAGAAAAAAGACGAGAACACGAACCAATAAACTATGGGAGGCGATATGGTTGGCCACCAGAATTGCTACCGAGGCGGTTCCCATTCTCATGTCTAACATATCTGAGCCTCCTATATTGTTTTTAAACCTATTTCCTAAAACTATTTTCCAAAACAATTTCAAAACACAATTTCCAAAAAAAAAGAAAATTCAAACTATTTTCAAAACAATCTTCCAAAAAAATGTTTTTCAAATAAAATCATTTGAGAAAAAATAATTAGTTTATTAATTAATTTATATGATACTAATAATCGCTTTCTAGATTCCCGTTTCCCTAAATAAGACTCTTTGTATGTACTTTTACTATTTATGACTTACGGGGATGGTTAGTTTGGGATTTGGAAGGGTTCGGGTTGAAATTGAAACACTTGGTTCTTAAGGTTGGCTAAAAATGGCTAAGTTTGACTTGAGTCATTGTTTTGAGTAAACGACATCGGAACTGGGATTTGACAGTTCCAATAGGTTCGTATGATGATTTTAGAGTTGGACATATGTTTGGATCAGGTTTTAGATAAACCGGGAGCGTTTCATCGCTTAATATTGGAAGTCGGTATATTGAAGGTTTTAAAGTTCCTTATATTTGGTTTGAGGTAAGATATAGTGTTATCGAGGTCCAATTGGGATTCCGAGTCTGGGAATAGTTCTGTATGGTGAATTAAGGCTTGCACGCAAAATTTGGAGTCATTCTGAGTAGTTTAAATATGATTCGGCGCGTTCGAAGTAAGTTGGAAGAACTTGAAGTTCATAAGTTGATTCTATTGGTTTTGGCGTTTGATTCTTAGTTTTAATGTTGTTATATATGTTCGGAGGATGCGAGCAAGTCCGTTTTATGTTTACAAACTTGTTGGTACATTTGGATGAGGCCTCTGTGGCCTTGGGTGCAATCCGAACGATGCACAGATCGAATTAGGACTCTAAAGGGATGTTGGTGCACCAGATCTGGTGTGCCCGCACCTGCGGGCTTATGGCCGCAGAAGCGGCTTTGGGGCATTTGGCTAGTGGTAGTAGCAGAAGCGCAGAACCACGCGTAGAAGCGGCCTCGCTTCTGCGAGGAATAGCCCACTGGTGCGATGGGGCCGAAGATGCGCCTGGCCATTCGCAGAAGTGGGACCGCAGAAGCGAAATCCCGTCTGCAGAAGCAGGACCGCAGAAGCGAAATCCCGTCTGCAGAAGCGGCCAGTGCTGGGCCAGGGGAATTTCACAGAAGCGTTGCCGCAAATGCGGCCTAGTGACCGCATGTGCAAAAGTCCTAGAGGAAGTGAGGTTCATTTAAGTCGGGAGTTAAATCATTTTGACTCATTTTCTTTCATTCATTGGTTGGTTTTGGAGCTTTTGGATAGGGGCTTTCATCTACCACTTTGAGGTAAGTGATTTCTATCGAATGTGAGTTATATACATAGATTATGGGTTAGTTTTAATATGTAAATTATTGAAAAGTATGGGTTTAGATAAATAACCCTAGGTGTTGATAAAAATGTGATTTACCCACGAAAATAGTTATAGGATTGAGTGAAAATTATATATTTGAGTTCGTGAAGTTATGGGTAACAACTTTATTTGAAAAATTCTGGAATCCGTGCACGTGGGCTCGAGGGTGAATTTTAAGAATCTTCCAATTCGGGTTGGGTAATTACTCTAATAGTTAAATTGTGAACTTTGAAACATATATTGATTTATTTATACAACGTTTGACTAGTTTCAGATGTTTCGGCACCGACTTGAGGCTTTAGAAAGAATTTGGGATAAGAAAGCGAGCTTTGAGATGAGGTAAGTTTCTTGCCTAACCTTGTAAGAGGGAACTCATCCCCTTAGGTGTCATTTTGTAGTGAATTATATGTGTGGGGAGCTACGTACGTACTTGTTACTAGAGTCCGTATGTAGTTATATTTTATGCGATGTCCGAGTAGTCTTAGGCTTACACCATACTTTGTTTGCTCTATTATGTTTCTCATGCATATTAATTGTCTTAATTAGAGCTGGGACTTAGGGATTTTAAGATTTAAAGTTTCCCGTTTAAATTTTTTAGGTGTGAGAAAGAATGGAAGAATTTTATAATAACTTTCAGAAATCTATGTTCACTCGTGTCGCAAGTACTTCCGCGAGCGAGGCAAATTTCCTCTACTCTCATGGGAGGGGGCCCCTCGCCTCGGTAGGTTAATAGATGCATCTATGGTTTGTGCCGTTTGGCCCTCGGCAGTGCACACAGTATATACATATATTTTGGATCGGGCCTTACGACCTCGGCATAAATCGTGCGTAATAATACTTGGAGCCTAATCTTCTTGATATGATTTTATTGGCTCGAGAGGTTACAAATATTTAAATGATGGAAATTGACTTGGGATTTATTATTAGTGAAAGAAATATTTATTTATCGCTTGTTATGGAGATTTATGGCTGTTTACATAACTCATGCTTATTTAGAATTTCGGTATTTTATTGTTAGCCCATAGTAAGTGTCGAAGTCGATCCCCCGTCACTACTTCTTCGAGGTTAGACTAGATTCTTACTGGGTACATGTTTTTTATGTACTCACACTACACTTCTGCACTAACCGTGCAGGATCTGAGGCAGGTGCATCTGGACATCATCCCGGCACTCATTCCTGATACATCGAGACTTAGCAGTGAGATGCCTTCCGAGCCCGTTTTGCAGCACCCGAAGTCTTTCTTTTGTATTTCCTTTATGTCTACTTTATTTCAAATAGTAGTTTAATGTTTTGTGTATTCTACTATTAGCTCATACACTTGTGACACCAGGTCTTGGAATTTTGCTAGTAAACCCTTAATGATTTTTGAGTATTCATTTCACTACACTTGATCTTACAATTTGTTACGTTTTATTTTATTAAACTCTCTCATCTCTTACTTATGTAATAATTAAAAATTTACTAATTCAAAAATGTTAAAAGAACAGATACACGGTTAGTTCACCGTTGGCTTGCCTAGAGGCGACGTTGGGCGCCATCATGTCCTATAAGAAATTGGTTCGTGACAACATGGTATCGGAGTACAAGGTTCTCCTAGGTCTCACAAGTTATGAGCATGCCTAATAGAGTCTTGCGGATCGGTGCAGAGACGTCCGTACTTATCTTCGAGAGGCTATAGGGTGTTAGGAAACTACTCTTTCTTCATCTCCTATCGTGCAGTTGATGTTGTACTAAGTATCTTTCTCTCATTCTCTCACAGATGGTGAGAACGCGCGCAATGGATGCTCCAGACCATGGAGGATCTGCTCCCCTTATTGCTAGAGGCCGAGGCAGAGGCCGGGGGAGGGCTCCAGCTCGTGGTAGAGGACGAGGACGTCCTAGGGTTGCTCCGGTTATGCCACCAGTGGATCCAGTAGATGATCCTATTATTGAGGAGCAGGGCGAGGTGCCTATAGCAGAGCCGGCCCCGGTGGATTTCATGTCCACACAGGGATTCCAGGAGGTCATGGGTCGTATGCTACAGTTCATGGATACTATGACTCAGGCTGGTTTATTTCAAGCGGACCCAGCCACATCTCAGGTAGGAGGGGAGCACAAACCCCTACAGCCCAGGCTCCTTGGCATGGAGCTGCCGTGTATCTGACCCCAGGCGCACTACCCATGGGCGAAGCTCAGCCAGTTGCAACAGCTATACCTGGGTCCATACCGGTTGCGGCCGGGGATTCACATAGGCTATTGGACAGATGAACCAGACTACAACCTCCTATCTTTGGAGGTGAGCGACACGAGGACCCCCTGGACTTTATTGATCAGTGCAGGGACAGACTGCACAATATGAGGATATTGGAGTCCCATTGGATGGATTTTACTACTTTCCAGCTGGAGGGCAGGGCCCGTAGGTGGTGGCAGTCATATCTTCTCGGCAGACCAGTAGGTTCTCCTCCCATGACTTGGGACCAGTTCACACGCCTCTTCTTGGACAGATATATTCCACCCTCTCTGAGGGAAGAGTTGCGATATCAGTTCGAGCAGCTCCAGCAGGGCCAGATGTCGATGACCGACTATGAGGCGAGATTCTCTGAGTTGTCTCACCATGCACTTATGATACTTCTGACCGACGTAGAGAGAGTGCGAAGGTTTGTTGCAGGTTTGCACTCTGCTAGCCAGGTCACTATGGCCCGAGAGGTTGAGATGGGGACTTCTTACGATCTAGTTGTAGAGATAGCTTAGAGGATCGAGGGTGCACGTCAGCGTGGTCAGGAGCAAGCTACGAGGGATAAGCGGTTTTGGTATTCTGGAGTGTTCAGTGGTACCCCGGCTGGGGACATGGGTCAGTTCGCGAGGGGTTAGTCTAGCAGGCCCACATATCCAGCACCGCCGCCTCCTCTAGGTGCTCTAGTGCAGCCTTATTTCAGCGCAATGCCAGAGAGTTCCTACCAGCCACCAGCTATTCAGGATTCTTCCAATGGGTATTCACGCCATCAGGGTCAGACTTCCGATCAGCAGTCCATCGTTCCGAGAGGTTGTTATGAGTGTGGGGATCCTGGCCACATGAAGAGGTTTTGTCCCAGACTTTGGGGAAAGGAAGTGCAGCAGGGACACCAGCCTATGATTACAGCACCAGCTTCCCCACCAGCCGTTCGGCCACCCCAGAGGCGGAGGGCAGGTGGGTAGGGGTCATCCTAGAGGTGGAGGTCAGACAGGAGGAGGCCAGTCAGGTGTCGCTCCAGCTAGATTCTATGCCTTTCCGGCCGAACCAGATGCAGTGGCCTCAGATGCAGTGATCACAAGTATTATTTCTATGTGCGGTAGGGATGCTTTGGTACTATTTAATCCAGGGTCTACATATTCATATGTTTCATCTCTGTTTGCTCACTTCCTGGGTGTTACTCGTGAGTCCTTGAGTACTCCTGTTTATTTGTCCATGCCAGTGGGCGATTCTATTGTTGTGGATCAGATTTATCGGCCATGCATTTTTACTTTCTATGGTTATAAAACCCGAGCGGATCTTCTGTTGCTCGATATGACCGACTTTGAGGTCATCATGGGCATGGATTGGTTGTCTCCATATCATACCATCCTTGATTTCCATGCCACGACTGTTACCTTGGCGATGCCAGAGTTGCCTAGATTGTAGTGGAAAGGTTCGTCTGTCAGTATATCTAGTCGGCTTATCTCCTTTCTGAAGGCTTGACACATGGTCGAGAGGGGGTGTTTGGCTTTTCTTGCTTATGTTCGGGATACTTCTGCAGAGACCCCGGCGATTGATTCAGTGCTCGTGGTATGAGAGTTCTCCGATGTGTTTTCTTTTGATCTTCCTGGCATGCTACCAGATCGTGATATTGATTTCTATATTGATTTGGGTCCAGGTATCCAGCCTAATTCTATTCCACCGTACCGTATGGATCTGAAAGAGTTAAAAAAATTAAAGAAAAATCTCTAGGAGTTGCTAGCAAAAGGGTTCGTCAGACCGAGTGTATCGCCTTGGGGTGCACTGGTGTTATTTGTGAAGAAGAAAGATGGGACTATGCGTATGTGCATTAATTACCTCTAGTTGAACAAAGTTACCATTAAGAACAAGTACCCGTTGTCGCGTATGGATGATTTATTTGACCAGTTGCAGGGTTCTAGGGTTTTCTCCAAGATCGACTTGAGATCGGCGTACCATCAGTTGAAGATTCGGGATTCGGATGTTCCGAAGATGGCTTTTCGGACTAGATATGGCCATTATGAGTTTCTAGTGATGTCCTTCGATTTGACTAACGCCCCGACGATGTTTATAGATTTGATGAACCGGGTGTTCAGGCCATACATCGATTCGTTTGTAATTGTCTTCATTGATGACATTTTGATCTACTCACGTAGCATGGAGGAGCACGAGCAGTATTTAAGAGTGGTGCTTTAGACCTTGCGGGAGCAGAAGCTATATGCTAAGTTCTCCAAGTGTGAGTTCTTGTTAGATTTTGTGGCATTCTTGGGGCATGTTGTATCAGGCGTGGGTATTAAGGTTGATCCCAAGAAGATCGAGGCAGTTCAGAGTTGGCCTCGTCCAACCACAACATTCGAGATCAGGAGATTCTTAGGGTTAGCTGGTTATTATTGCCGGTTTGTGGAGGGATTCTCATTTATTGCAGCACCTTTGACTAGATTGACCTAGAAGGGTGCTCCGTTCTGATTTTTCGATGATTGTGAGGTGAGCTTTCAGAAGCTCAAGATCACATTGACTTCAGCACCAGTGTTAGTGTTGCCTTCCGGTTCAGGGATGTACACTGTGTACTGTGACGCTTCACGCGTTGTGTTGGGTTGTGTATTGATGCAGGAGGGGCAAGTTATTGAATATGTTTCGCGTCAGCTGAAGCCCCACTAGAAGAATTACCCCGTGCACGATTTTGAGTGGGACGCGATTGTTCTTGCTCTTAAGATCTAGAGGCATTATCTTTATGGGGTGTCCTACGAGATTTACACCGTTCATCACAGCTTGCAACATTTGTTCAGGCAGAATGATCTCAATTTGATGCAGCTCAGGTGGCTTGAGCTACTAAAAGATTATGATATTACCATCCTTTATTATCAGGGCAAGGCGAATGTAGTTGCGAATGCCTTGAGCAGAAAGGCAGAGAGTATGGGTAGTTTGGCCTCTATTTTAGCAGAGGAGAGGCTACTAGCTTTGGACATTTATTCCTTGGCTAACAGACTTGTGAGGTTGGATATTTCAGAGCCCGGCTGAGTTCTTACATGAGTCGTCGCTCAGTCTACACTATTCGAGCAGATCAAGGCTTGCCAGTTTGATGATCCGCACTTGTTGGTTCTCAGATAGACAATACTACAGGGTGGTGCCATGGAAGTTACAATCGGCGAGGATGGTATTCTGCGACTCCAGGGTCGCCTATGTGTTCCTAATGTTGATGGCTTGATGGAGAAGATCATAGAGGAGGCACACAGTTCTCGGTATTCTATTTACCCAGGTGCTATGAAGATGTATCGCAACCTGAGGCAACATTATTGGTGGCGGTGGATGAAGAGGCACATAGTTGAGTATGTAGCGAGGTGCCTTAATTTCCAGAAGGTTAAGTACGAGCATCAGAGGCCAGGTGGCCTACTTCAGCAGATGACTATACCTGAGTGGAAATGGGAGCGCATTACCATGGACTTCATAGTTGGGTTGCCGCGGACCTTGCAGAAGTTTGAATCAGTTTGGGTCATAGTCGACAGGTTGACCAAGTCGGCACACTTCATTCCAGTTGTTACCACGTATTCTTCATAGAGGCTGGCTCACATTTACATTCAGGAGATTGTTCGGTTATCATATCTCCATTATATCAGATAGAGGCCCTTAGTATACTTTGCATTTCTGGAGGGCAGTACAAAGTGAGTTGGGGACCTGGGTCGAGCTCAGCACAACCTTTCATCTGCAGACCCACGTGCAGTCGGAGCGAACAATTCAGATTTTGGAGGATATGCTCAGAGCATGTGTGATTGACTTCGGAGGGCAGTGGGATCGATTCTTTCCTTTGGCCGAGTTTGCTTACAACAACAATTTTCGGTTAAGCATCGAGATGGCTCCATTTGAGGCTTTATATGGTCGGTGATGTCGTTCTCTCATCGGATGGTTTGAGCCCGATGAGGCTAAGTTATATGGTACTGATTTGGTACATGATGCCTTGAAAAAGGTAAAGTTGATCTAGGAGCGACTTCGCACAGCACAGTCCAGAAAGAAGAGTTACGCGGATTAGAAGGCGGGTGATTTGTCATTTATGGTGGGCGAGAAGGCTTTCTTGAAGGTCTCGCCGATGAAGGGAATCATGAGGTTCAGAAAGAAGGGCAAGTTGAGCTCGAGGTTCATAGGTCCATTTGAGGTGTTGAGACGAGTCGGAGAGGTTGCTTATGAGCTTGCTTTGCCTCCCATTCTATCGGGAGTTCATCAAGTTTTCCACGTGTCTATGCTCCTGAGATATCATGCCGGCAGGTCTCATGTGTTAGATTTCAGCACTGTTTAGTTAGATGAGAGCCTGGGTTACGAGGAGGAGGAGCTAGTTGCCATTGTTGACAAACAGGTTCTCCAGTTGAGGTCCATGAAGATTTATGTGGTAAAGGTTCAGTGGAGGGGCCAACCAGTCGAGGAGGCGACATGGGAGGCCGATGAGGACATGCGGAGCAGATATCCACATTTATTCAGCACTCCATGTATGATTCTAGACCCATTCGAGGACGAACGTTTGTTTAAGAGGTAGAGAATGTAATGACCCGACTGGTCGTTTTGCTTTCTAGATCCTTGTTCCCTTAAATAAGACTCCCCGTATGAGCTTTTACTATTTTATGATTTGCGGGGATGGTTAGTTCGGGATTTGGAAGGGTTTGGGATGAAATCGGAACACTTGGTTTCTTAAGGTTAGCTAAAAAGGGCTAAGTTTGACTTGAGTCAACGTTTTGAGTAAACGACCTTAGAACCAGGATTTGACGGCTCCAATAGGTTCGTATGATGATTTTGGACTTGGGTGTATGTTCGGATCGGGTTTTAGATAACCCGGGAGCGTTTCGACACTTAATATTGGAAGTCGATACATTGAAGGTTTTAAAGTTCCTTAAATTTGGTTTGAGGTAGGAATTGGTGTTATCGAGGTCCAATTTTGATTCCGAGCCTCTGAATAGTTCCGTACGGTGATTTAAGACTTGCACGCAAAATTTGGAGTCATTCCGAGTAGTTTAAGTATGATTCAGCGCGTTCAGAGTAAGTTGGAAGAACTTGAAGTTCATAAGTTGATTCTATTGGTTTTGGCGTACAACCCTTAGTTTTAATGTTGTTATCTGTGTTCCAAGGGTGCGAGCAAGTCCGTTTTATGTTTACAAACTTTTTGGTACATTTGGACGAGGTCTCGGGGGCCTCGGGTGCAATCCGGACGATGCACGTATCGAATTAGGCCTCTAAAGGGATGCTGGTGCACCAGATCTGGTGTGCCCACACCTGCGAGCTTATGGCTGTAGGTGCGATCCCACAGATGCAAGCTTATGACCGCAGGTGCGTGCTCGCATGTGCGAGCTTATGGCCGCAGAAGCAGCTTTGGGGCATCTAGCCAGTGGCCGCAAAAGCGGAGAACCATGCGCAGAAGCGGCCTCGCTTCTGCGAGGAATAGCCCGCTGGTGTGATGGGGGCCGCAGATGCGCCCGGCTATCCGTAGAAGCGGGACCGCAGAAGCGGAATCCCATTCGCAGAAGCGGTCAATGCTGGGCCTGGGGAATTTCATAGAAGCAGACCTTTCTCCGCAGAAGCGGTGCCGCAGATGCGGCCTAGTGACCGCAAGTGCGAAAGTATTGGAGGCAGTGAAATTCATTTAAGTCGGGAGTTAAAACCATTTTGACTCATTTTCTTTCATTCATTGGGTGATTTTGGAGGTTTTGGAGAGGGGTTTTTACCTAGCACTTTGAGGTAAGTGATTTCTATCCAATGTGAGTTAAATACATATATTATGGGTAGATTTTAATATGTAAATTTGTGAAAATCATGGGTTTAGATGAATAACCCTAGGTGTTGATAAAAATGTGATTTACCCACGAAAAGGGTTATGGGATTGAGTGAAAATTATATATTTGAGTTCGTGAGGTAATGAGTAACAACTTTCTTTGAATATTTCCGAAATCCGGGCACGTGGGCCCAGGGGTGAATTTTAAGAATTTTTCAATTCGGGTTGGGTAATTACTCTAATAGTTAAATTATGAACTTTGGAACATATATTGATTTATTTATAAAACATTTGACTAGTTTCGGATTTTTCGACACCGAGTTGAGGTTTTAGAGCGAATTTGGGACCGGAAAGCGAGCTTTGAGATTAGGTATGTCTCTTGCCTAACTTTGTAAGAGGGAACTCATCCCCTTAGGTGTATTTTTGTTGTGAATTATATGTGTGGGGAGATACGTACTCACTAGGTGACGAGAGTCCATGCGTAGCTATATTCTATGCGATGTCCGGGTAGTCTTAGGCTTACACCATGCTTTCTTTGCTCTATTATGTTGGTCATGCATATTAATTGTCTTAACTAGAGCTGAGATTTAGGGATTTTAAGATTTAAAGTCTCCTGTTTAAATTTCTTAGGTGTGGGGGAAGAATGGAAGAATTTTATAATAACTTTGAGAAATCTATGTTCACTTGTGTCGCAAGTACTTCCGCGAGCGAGGTAAATTTCCTCTACTCTCATGGGAGTGGGCCGTTCACCTTGGCAGGTTAATAGATGCATCTATGGTTCGTATTGTTCGACTCTCGGCAGTGCAAACAGTATATACATATATTTTGGATCGGGCCATACGACCTAGGCATAAATCGTGTGTTATACTTGGAGCCTAATCTTTTGATATGATTTTATTGGCTCGAGAGGTTACAATTATTTAAATGATGGAAATTGACTTGGGATTTATTATTAGTGAAAGAAATATTTATTTATCTCTTGTTATGGAGATTTATGGCTGTTTACATAACTCATGCTTATTTAGAATTTCGGTATTTTATTGTTAGCCCATAGTAAGTGTCGAAATCGACCCCTCGTCACTACTTCATCGAGGTTAGACTAGATATTTACTGGGTACATGTTGTTTATGTACTCACGCTACACTTCTACACTAACCGTGCTAGATCTGAGGCAGGTGCATCTGGACATCAACCCAACGCGCACTCCTGATACATCGAGACTTAGCGGTGAGCTGCCTTCCGAGCCCGTTCTGCAGCACCCTGAAGTTTTTCTTTTGTATTTGTTTTTTGTCTACTTTATTTCATACAGTAGTTTAGTGTTTTGTGTATTCTACTAGTAGCTCATACACTTGTGACACCAGGTCTTGAAATTTATCTAGTAGACACTAAATGAGTTTTTGAGTATTCATTTCACTACACTTGATCTTACAATTTGTTACGTTTTATTTTTTTAAAATTTCTCATCTCTTACTTATGTAATAATTAAAAATCAACTAATTAAAAATGTTAAAAGAACAGATACACGGTTGGTTCACCGTTGACTTGCCTAGCGGCGACGTTGGGCGCCATCACAACCTATAGGAAATCGGGTCGTGACACTTGTCTTGCGAGGTACTATCTCGCAGAGTTAGTTTCGGAAGACGACACTCGAAGATGAAAAGACAAATCCCTGTCAAGCTTCCCACTTTGTACTTCCCGTTCTCGGATGTACTCAAAATACAAAATATAGTAAAGTTGTAGATATATATTATGGTTGCTTGCTTTCGATATTATCTATTTTTCAAACACTTAGGGTGGATCACATATAGTTAATAATCGGGTTAAAATTGTGATGTAGTATGATAGGTAAATTCATGAAGTTTGTGCATATATTTAGGTTATTGTATATGTATTATAATATGATTAGTTTAGATAGGTGTATACTTAGCCAATTAAGTTAGTCATGGTCATAGATAATAGTATGAAATGATCCTTTCCTAAGGTAAATGATATATACTAGTATACTTAGTTAAACAAAATAATTCAATCATGTAGGTACTTTCTTCTAATTCAATTAAGTACATAACTTGAGATTTAAAACATGCTTTTGTTACAATCAAATCAAATAACTAGACTCATGTATCTTGCTAACCAAATTAGATATGTATTTGTGAACAAGCTTATTTGGATTTGGTATGGTTTTCCATGAAAGTATTTTGATTGTTATATCTTTACTAAATTCTTATACTCAAACTATATTGTAAATGATTTTCGTTTTCATTTTTCTTGTCACGACCCAAAATCCACTGTAGATCGTGATGGCGCCTAACGCCGTCGTCAGGCAAGCCAATGGTGATTTATCAATTTAATTAATTATTTTATTATTTCAAAAACATAGATTTTAATAAGAAAGGATATTTACACTTCTAAATCCACAGACACTTACAACATTTGTAGTTTATAAAAGAAATGAAAGTCGATAATAATATACGAAACCGTAAGCATCAACTAGTATAATCCTAAAACCCGGTGTCACAAATGCATGAGCATTTTCTAAGGAGTACCATAATAATAATATAACATCTTTCCAGAATGTAAATAGACAGGATAAAATACATAGTACGATGGTGACTCGATGGACTGCGATGCGTAGCCTGGAATGCATCTCACATAAAGTTCCCTAATCAGGTGCGCCTACGCACCAAGATGATTGCCAAATGAACCTGTCAGATCCAGCACATTTAGTGCAGAAGTGCAGCATGAGTATGTAAAGAAACGCATACCCAGTAAGTATCTAGCCTAACCTCGGAGAATTAGTGATGAGGGGTCAACATCGACACTTATTAGAGGTCCAATAAAATAATATAACAATTCATGACAGCTATGAAGTGCACATCGATAGTGGGGTAAATTTGTAAGTTACATAATCTTTCAACAATTTCTTTTAAAGTATGAATTTCTCGATCTTGTATTCTACCTTAATAGCTTAGAAAATGTCAAGTGCCAATATCAAATACATAAGGAATACCATATAAAATGCCGGGCATCAATGGATAGATTATCTCGTGAATATTCGGACTACTAGCGATATAACGCACGATTCTGCCGAGGTCGTTCGGCCGATCCAGAATAATATGTACACTGCCGAGGGTCGAGCGGCACGAACCATAGATGCATCTATTATACTGCCGAGGCATTTGGCCCGCTCCACAAGAAAGTAAAGAAGTTACTGAATTACGAGACATGTGCTCACAATACAGTATATGAGCACAAAGGGAATATAATCTTTATCGTTTCTCTAATTATTAGTCAACAACTCAAGGTGATAAGGCCCGACCTAGTATACATATATTTATTTCTTATTCAATTTCAATTGTAAATTCAATTAATTAGGCCAACAAAAATTAGTCCAAACAATTCCATTATCACATGATAAAGTCCTAAGTCTACCCGGACAAAAACATGCTTTAGCTACGTACGGACTCTCATCACCTCGTGCATATGTAGCACCCATAACTAGTTGCACATAATAATAATAATTATTACCTAAGGGGTAGTTTTCCCCTGATAAGGTTAGACAGGAGACTTACCTCACTCCGAAGTTCCAAAACCGGCTCCAATGCCTCTCTAGCTCTTCAATTCAAGCCAACGATCACTAACTAGTCAAACAATGTGCAACTTAATCAAAATATACTCCAATGCTTATAATTAATCAATTCATAACAATCCCCAACTCCGCTCTAAAAGTCAATAAAGTTAACCCTCGGGCCCACGTACCCGAATTCAGAAAATTTCGAAAATAAACTTTACCCATAGTGCCACGAACTCAAATATATTATTAATTCCAAATTCCATGCCCAATTTCGTGGTCAAAATCTAAAAATACCAAATTTCTAGGTTTTCTACCAAAATCCCAATTCCTACAAATTTCCATGCTTAAATCCATAGACAAATCATGTATTTAACTCACAATATGAAGAAATCACTTACCCCATAATATATGATGAAAATGGCACTCCAAGATAGCTCCAAAATCGGCTCCCATGGATGAAATAAAGTAAAAATGGGCCAACCCCCCGTTTTAAAAAAAATACATTGCCCAGAACATCCCTCTTCTGCGGCTTCAATCTTGCACCTGCGAGGACCCAGGCTAGGTCGTCGGTCATTTCTGCGGCTCTGATGTGCATCTGCGCCCCTGCTTCTGTGACTCCTCATCCGCAGGTGCGGTTCTGCTTATGTGAAAACTCGACCGCATCTGCCGTCCAAGCCTTTCCCCAGCAAATCCGCTTCTGCGATCCCATTTGCGATTCTGCGATCACGCAGGTGCGAAAAACATGTACGCTCCTGCGACCTCAGTCCAGCCCTGCTCTTGCCGCTTCTACGAGCCACTGACCCTTTTCTACGACACCGCACCTGTGTTCCTTCATGAGCAGGTGCGAAAACACCAACAATCAAAATTTCTAGCCTTTCCTTAAGTCAAAAATCCGATCTGTTAACCATTCGAAATCCACCCGGGGACCTTGACGAAATATACCATCGCATCCCAAAATACATTACGGACTTAGTCGAGGCCTCAAATTATGCCCAACAATATTGAAACTATGAATCAACGATCGAAATCCTTCTTTGAACTTTCAAACTTCCAAACATGGATGAACGCGTGTGAACCATATCAAAACATTTCGGAATGAAGCCAAACTTTGCGCGCAAGTCACAAATCAGCTCCGAACTTCCTAAAATTCAACTCCGACCATACGTATAAGTCATAATAACTGAAGTGAAGCTACTCAAGGACTCAAACCGCTGAACGACGCGCTAGAGCTCAAAACGACTGATTGGGTCGTTACAGTTCTAGACATAAAAGGGTTTGTTCTCTATCTTATATTGTGGATTCCCTTTATTCGGAATACTTTACTGAGTAGGGTACATTCCCCAAATATCTTTATGTTATTTGGAAATAATTTTAGCCATTCTTTTAAAACTAATATTCTGAAATTATTCTTTGTCATTTGTTTAGTTTTGGAAGACTAGTGTTATTATATATATTTTTTGGCTTATTTTTTGTGGATAATACTTTTCCATATATATCTTGATAAATCTTTTTTAATGTTCCTATTTGTTAACTAATCCTTTATGAAATCATCAGTTCTTCATATAGTATAATCTAAGATAGTTCTTTCCCACCTTTATCCATTATTTTAAACAAGTCTTCCTTATATTTTATCCATTTATTCAAAACAATTGACCTTTAGGCGCTAATCAAATCTTTTCAAGTTTGTTCTTATGATTAAAATTCATTTAGCTAATTTATAAATACTTTACTTATTGCTACATATTTTGTACATTAATTGAATTATTAAAAGACATAATTTTCATATACTTTCATTCTCTGTATGAACCTATTACATAGATATTCGTGTTTTGGTATGTGATATTCACATTCAATTACTCTTCATTTCACATCACTTTTATAATTTCTTGTAAATATTAAATCCTCTTTTCTTATCTTATTTACTATATAAAACTATTTAAAGACAATTCTTTCCCCACTCTTGCAAATCGCTTTAAAGTCAGTTTTCCTTCTCTTTTATATTTAGCCTATCACTCAAAATAGTTTACCTTCGGATATAAATCAAATTCTTCCAAGTGCATTCTTTAATTATACTTCATTTAGTTAATTTACATATACACTATTTGTTATTATATAGTTTCTTCATTTTTTACCAAGTCATCAAAATGTAATTTTCACACACTTATTTCACATCCTTTGTACATATTTCTATTATTTTGATACTCATGTTTAGTCACTCTTCATCTGAGTTACTTTTGATATTCGTCATGCCAAAATTAGTCATTCTTTTGAACCTCGCCTTTTATTTGATCGAGTTCACAGGAACCACATTTCGTGGATCTTGAGGGAATCCTAACACCTTCCCCTCGAGATAACTTGAACCCTTACCTAGAATCTCAATGGTTTCGCATATCATAATTTAGTGTACATTATATAGTGTAGTATAGGTGTGCTAGTATACCTTAAAATACTAGGTGGCGACTCTAAAATTTAAATAACCTTGTAGGGTACTATAAGTTGTAGTTTGTTTTATTTTGTGAAAAATAGGGTGCAACAACATGTCGACTCTGCTGGGGATATTTCATGTTCTAACCACAGCGAACTCGATCAATTACTTGAGGGATTACAGGTTCTCAGATACTCAAACTTCTATTCTTTCTGTCACATGTTTTAAGTCGTATATTCTCTGCTTCTAGTCGTATATCCTCATGCTTTGTAATGACTCGGCCGGTTATTTTGAGAATTTAAGTCCCGTTTGGCGGCGCAAGGACCCGAGCAGCTTCGTATTATGAGTATTGAGTTACGTGCGTGGTCAAATTAAATTATCGGATGATTCACAGTAAAATCAAAAAAAAGATTCAAGTCGTGGAAGCTTAAGCGGTAAGAGTTGACTGGAATTTTGACTTTTGTATAAATGGCTCCGGAATGGGTTTTGGGATGATTTCAACAGCTTCGTATGTTGATTTTGGACTTAGGCGTACGTCCAAATTTGAATTTGGAGGCCTGTAGGGTAATTTGGAGCATTTCAGCGAAAGTTGGAAAAGCTGAAGTTTTGAAGGTTGAGAGGTTTGACCAATAGTTGACTTTGGCGATACCAAGGTCAAAATGTGATTCCGGGAGTTGGAACAGCTCCGTTATGTTATTTGGGATTTGCCTGCAAAATTTGACGTCATTCCGGGTTGGTTTGATAGATTTTGGCGCGGGTTTTAGAAGTTGAAAGATTTGCAAGTTCGTAAGTTCGATTCATGGTGCGATTTGTAATGTTATCATTGTTTAATATAATTTGAGACCTTGAGCGAGTCCGTATTAGGTTATGGAACTTGGTTGTATGCTTGGACGGGGTCCCGGGGGTCCGAGGTTTGTCTCATACGAGTTTTGGATGGTTTTCGTTTTTGTGGAGAGGTCTGAGTTCTAGTGTAATCGCACTTGCGGATCTTGGGCGCAGGTGAGATGGTCGCAAGTGTGAAGGTGGAGGTGCAGGTGCGAGAAGAGTTGGACTTGGCAGCCTCTGCAGATGCAGAGAATTTGTGTACATCAGCGGCTCCGCATAAGCGGATTTTGGTGCGCAGAAGCAAGAGGAAACAGAGGTGCGGTTTGGACGTGCGCACCTGCGGTTGTGCAGATGCGGCTAATTATGTCGTAGTTGTGGTCACGCCTGGGCAGAAGGTTATAATCGAGGGTTTGGCCATTTTCACCATATTTTGAGTTTTGGACCTCGGTTTTGGGAGCTTCTTTGAGGGTTTTTCAAGAAAATCGATTGGGTAAGTATTCTTCAAATAGAATTTTTGTACTCCAGGATTTAATCCTTCTTTATATCATTTAATTTGTGTTTTGAGTTAAGAAAAATGATGGTTTTTGAAGATAAGTTTCAAAATGAAAAATCATGATTTGAGGGACGAAATGGTATCAGAATTTGATGATTTTAGTATGGTTGAACTCGTATCAGAATGAGTATTCGGGCTTTGTAAAATTTGTCGGGTTCCGAGGTGCGGGCCCGGGGGTCGACTTTTGGGTCGATTTTTAGACTTTGTTAACGATTGAGGCTTTAGGATCCAGAATAGTCTCTTATGAGTTCTATTGTGATTTGAAGTTATTTTGATTAGATTTGAGCCGCCCGGAGGTCATTTCACCCGAGAAGTTCATTTTTCAGTATCGGTCTGTCTTCTTTGAGGTAAGTATCTTGCCTAACTTCGTGTGGGGGAACTATCCCTTTGGATTTGAGTCTTCTATGCTAATTGTAGTCCGTGTACGCGAGGGGACGAGTATGTGCCCAGACTTATTTATGGAAAATTGGCCTTTTAGGGATTCTTAGGTCCTTATATTCATTGAATATGCTGTTGTTCTCGTTACGATTACGTTTCTCAATTTCCAGTTCCACTTCTACCTGCTTTAATTGAAATTAATTTCTTCATGATCCACTCTTGTTGTTTATTTGATTCATATGTGCCTTAACTGAAATTGTTATCTCTTCTATTGCCGTGTTGTCTTTTCCCTAACTGTTTATCTTTATCTGAAATTATAATTATCTCTTATGTATTTGTTCATCCTTAATTGAGAAAAATAATTATTCTTATATTGCGTATCCTTAATTGAAGTTGTTGTATCTCTCTCTTAATTTCCCAACCGTAAAAGAAGTTAGATATCCCATATTTTAGTTGACTTGTCCTTATTTGGAATTATTCGTCTTGTGTTAGCTCCCTCGTTGTCGAACTGTACATTGTGGACCGTTGTTACATAATTTTTCCTTCTTGATGAGATGTTCTTATTATGATTAGCATTCTCTATTGTGGCTACTCCTTGTGACATAGTTCCTCCGTTTCTTAGAGTTCAGGAATTTCTGAGTTGATTTATTTGTTGTACCCTTGTATTTTTATCATTGTTGTTGTTTTACTTATTGTGATGCATGAGGTTTCTACTATGCGGTTGTTGTTATGGGTTTGCATGAGGTCCCTGCCATGCTACTATTACTATTGATATTTGTACATGCGGCATGATAAGACGGAGAATATGTATATATATATATATGGGTTGTGCATGTGGCTAGACAAGGTAGGAACATTATTATGCACGTGTGGCGAGATAAGGCGGGCACTTACTTTATTATTGCACACGTGGCGAGATAAGGTGGGTTGTGTCAGGGATTGATTTGTGATAATTTGTCATGGCCCGGGGGCATTCTTGTTGTTCATATTTGTGTAGTGGTACACTTACCTGTGTGAGATTTATCTTGTAAAAGTTTTGAGAAAATATTCTACGTGCCGTCTTTTCCTTATGCTTAATTGCTGGTATGGACTATGTTAGGGCACTTGCACAAGCATACACGTAGTTAAGCACTCTTATCGGATAAGGAGTTTTCTTGATATTGTTGGGCATATATGCTCACCCTTATTTACTTGCCTTCAGTGCGGTTATAAGGTGTTATGAGGGCACAGGATGCCAAGTGTTAGGGTACATGTAGCGACCCGGCCGGTCATTTTAAGGTACAAAGCGTCGTTCAGTGGTTTGAGTCTATGAGCAGCTTCACTTCAGGTATTATGACGTGTACGTGTGGTCGGGATTGAATTTCGGGAAGTTCGAAGTTGAATTGGAAAGACAATTCTCATTTCGAAAGCTATAAGTTGGAAGAACTGACTAAGATTTGGATGTTAGAGAAAAAGTCCTTGGAATTGAGATTTGAAGGTTCCAGCAGGTTCGTATGATGATTTCGGACCTGAGCGTATGTTCGGATCGAGTTTCGGATGCCCCGGGAGCGTTTCGAAACCTATTGTGGAAGTTAGCATTTTGGAAGAATTTCATTAATTTGAGTTGAAGTGCATTTCAATGTTATCAATATCCTTTTGGGATTTTGAGTGTGGGAATAGCTCCGTATGGTGATTCCTGTATTGGGAGCGCGTCCGGAAGTGGATTTGGATGTCCATAGGTCATTTCGGGGTCATTTGGCTAAAGCTAAAAATTTTAAGATTTTTGAGAAGTTTGACCGGAAGTGAAATTTTTGATATCGGGTTCAGAATCCGATTCCGAAAGTTGGAGTAGGTCCATAATGTCAATTATGACATTTGTGAAAAATTTGAGGTCAATCGTACGTGATTTGATAGGTTTTGGCATCGAATGTAGAATTGAAATTCTAAATTTCATTAATCTTGGAATGGGGTGCGATTCATGAATTCGACGTTATTTATGTGATTTTAAGTCTCGACTAAGTTCGTAACGTGTTTTGGGACGAGTTGGTATATTTGGTTGAGGTCCCGAGGGCCTGGGATGGATTCCGTAAGGTTAACAGATCGACTTTTGGACTTAAGAATTTCTGAAGCTTAATGCTTCTGGTGTAATCGCACCTGCATGACTTTGGTCGCAGGTGTGAGATCGCGGGTGCGGCGATTTGCTCGCAGAAGCGAGAAAGGACTGTATCTGGGGGAGCCACAGAAGCAGACCGGAGAAGCGCACCTGCGTGTGCGCAGACGCGAGGCAGCTACCGCTTGTGCATAAATTGCGCAGATGCGCATGGCAGGTCGCACCTGCGATGCTCGCAGAAGCGAAGAACTTCTGCAGGTATGAGGTCTTGGCTGGACAGTGAGGACCGCAGGAGCGGAATTTGGACCGCACCTGCGGAGCCGCAGGAGCGGTTATTGTACCGTAGGTGCGAATAACAGGGCTGGGTAGTGTCTTCTTTTAAAAACGAGGGCTTCGCTCATTTTCACCCCATTTCCTCCATGAGAGCCGGTCTTGGAGTGAGTTTGGAGCTCATTCTTCGTCATCAATGTCAAGGTAAGTGATTCCCACCTATTGCAAGTTAAATACTTGGTTTATATATGGATTTAAACATGAAAATTTGTAGAAATTGTGGGGTTTTGGTAGAAAACCTAGAATTTGGTATTTTAGGATTTTTACCACCTATTTGAGTATGGAATCGGACATAGAATTATATATTTTAGTTTGTGAGGCTATGGGTAATGATTATCTTTTAAAATTTTCGGAATCCGGGCACGTGGGCCCGAGGGTGATTTTATCGACTTTTCAAGCGGAGCTGGGAATTGTTGTAAATAGGATTATAATGAGTATTTGAGTATATATTAATGGGTTTGCATAATTATTGACTAGTTTTTGAGCGTTGGGCATCAGTTTGAGTTGTTGGAAAGGCTTTGGAGCCGGTTATGGAATTTCGGGCGAGGTAAGTCTCCTTTCTAACCTTGTAAGGGGGAATTATCCCCATAGCTGAACTAAATTAATGTGTGCTTCTATTTGTGGGGACTACGTACGCTCGAGGTGATGAGAGTCAGTACGTAGCTACTAGCTAAGCCTAAGTCAGGATAGTTTTAGGCTCACATCATGCCTTGTTGATATTGTTATTGCTTTATGTTTTGTTTTCCTTAAGAGGGAGCGAAATTGAGTCCACTTATTAAATGTTTTGAAGGGAGTTGAAGTTGAAGAACTTAAGATTTGAAAGGTTTCATTTGAACTTCGTACTTTCGAAAAGAATTGAGGAATAATATAATAGCTGAAGAAATCTATGTGTAACCGCATCTCATCTATGTGTAACCGCGTCGCATGTATGTTTCGCGAGCGAGGTACTTTCCTTAAAAAGTTACAAGCTGAATTTCCCTTATTTTGAAAAAGAATCAAGATAAAAAATGATGTGATTTTAATGTTAAACTTATATTTGGCCGCGTCGCAGATATGATTCGCGAGCGGGGTATTTCCTTAAATTTATATTTGACCGTGTCACATGTATGATTAACGAGCGGGGACCGTGTCACATGTATGATTCGCGAGCGGGGAAATTTATAAATGCATCTATGGTTCACGCCATTCGACCCTTTGGCAGTGCACAATTTAAATATTTGTTGAATCGGGTCGTACGACCTCAGCATGATTTGCGCATGCTTGCATTGCTTGCCTTGAAATTTATTAAAAATGATATTGCCTCCTCGGCCTGAGTTAAAATGTTACATAATGGGAGATAAATTTGGAGATTTCTTAATTATAAAATAACTGCTTACTTACATCAAAATATTGAGCTTGCAACCGCTCATATAATCCATACTTAATTATTTAATTGATATCCCATTTACAGCCCATAGTAAGTATTAAAGTCGGCCCCTCGTCACTACTTCTTCGGGGTTAGGCGGGATACTTACTAGGTACGCATTGATTTACGTACTCATACTACACTTGCTGCAGATGTTTGTGCAGGTACACATATGTTTAGCGGCTTTGTGGGCGCAGAGGCGCGATTATGGCAGGGACTTAGGTGAGCTGCATTCTATACGACGCTCAATAGCCAGCAGAGTCTCCTTCAGAGTATTGTATTTCCTTTCCTGTCCAAATTTATATTCCGGACAGTTATTGTATTTTATTTTAAAATCATAGAAAATGCTCATGCACTTGTGACACCGGGTTCTGGGATGATTAGGGGATGTTCAGTATTGAAATTGGAAAATATTGTTATTTATTTTGTAAATTTATCTTTTACTAGATAAATTGAAGTAAATTACGATTTTGAAAATATTAAAATGAGAATTTAATTAACCATTTAGTGTTGGCTTCCCTAACAGTGGTGTTCGTCGCCATCATGACCTTTAACGGATTTTTGGTCGTGATAACATGGTATCAGAGCACTAGGTTCACTTAGATCTCATGAATCATGAGCGAGTCTAGTAGAGTCTTACGGATCGATATGGAAACGTCTGTACCTTTCTTCGAGAGGCTACAGGGCTGTTAGGAGCACTTCCCTTTCTTGATTCCTCATCGTGCGATTTGATTCCTTTGATGATTACGTCTTCATTTCCTTTCTATTCGATCTTATGCGATGTAAAATGCTGGTTATAAATCGGGAATTGAGGAATTTTAATTATACTACATATGTGGTGCGGGATGTTTCTCCCTACGTAATTGATTGGGCTATTGTCGTCACCTTGTGGAAGGATATTCTGTCGATTCAGCTCAATAGATGTGCTTCTGAGAGCTTTGAGGCTATGCACATGTTTTTATGATGCTCATGAGTTATTATCGCACAGTATTGAGGTGATGGTAGGATGCTTGCCTATGTCTTGGGACAGAGTATTATAAATGGTACCGAGAAAGTGGTTGTCAGAGGTCGCAATGTGCAGTGGCTCAGCATCGGATCGGCATTCCCGGGATTGATGGCTCGAGAAAGATGATTTCTGGAAGGGTTTAAAGTTGGTAGAGATCTATCGGTTCAAGTGCTACAGAGGTAGATTTTTGATTTAAGGTAACAACTGGGCATCGAAGGATGAGGAAGGACATGTGAGAGGTGTCTTGTGGTGTTTAAGTTCCTAGAAGGCCATGTGTGAGAAACAGAAGTCGAGTAGTTGCTTAAAGGAGAGGGTTTGACCAAAGTGGGAGAGTGGCAAGGTAGCATATGGGTTACGGGGTTGGATAACTACATGTCTTGAGGAAAGTTTGGAGTGATTTGGGATTCATGGTGGACAATGACTAGGTCTACAAACTTAATTTGGAATGTTGGCTGTTATACTGGGGGAAGATTGGATGCGACAGAAATGAATTTTCCGATATGAAGAGGGATACAACATGACTTTGGATTGGAATGTATTTTCACACCTTTAGTTGATGTCCATGAGGAGTGAATAGACTTGTACAGCTGGTGAACGGGCACGAGCTAAGGATGGTTTATTAGCTTCGTGGTTATTGTACTTGGTGCAGCATTGTTGGAGGATGTTGGCATGGAATTTTCACAGATGGGTTATCTCCTGTGAGCAGGATTAGCGGTCGTGTGGTGTTGATGAAGCTTTTGCAAAGCATTATACTGGCTACCCGGTAAGAGATTGAATATGTAAATGTGGCTAGTGGTTCGAAGTGTTCATTAAAGGTTAATGGGAGGATTCCGAGGAATTTGGCAGGTTGATTGTGCTAGATCATGTCGATGAAGGAAGAATCTTGGTGGGTTCCAGGTTTATGCAATAGTAGCTTCAAGCTAAGTGGGAGAGCCCCACCGCCTACAGTTGGATTGCATGGTCGTCTATTTGTAAGATTTCTGGGTATCGGCAAATTGATGGGTTGTTACGACTAAGGAAGGAGAACATCAGTGGTAATTTCAGCAAGCAATTTTAGGAATATGTGCTATAGTTGGCCTTATCAATTCATGCTTAGGTTTTGGGAAGACTCAGGATTTATGCTTGGTGTAGAGGCAAGTTACAAGGAAGATGATTCGGCCAGGTGCTTCTTTGAGAGGGCGTTCATGTGCAAGCAGAGCCTTTGGAGTTGATTATTATTCGGGACCAAGTCAGAGTGGGTGACTCTCAATAACGGTCTTAGTAGAATCAAAAGTTAAGGTGTGGTTTATAAGGATTTCGAGTCCATAGTATGGCTGAATATCGAGCTTTTGCAGCGAATTTTGATAAAGTGTTCCGTGTTATCCTTGGTATATGGGGTATCATGAGAGGAAAGGGTGCATGTAACTTTGGATATATAGAAGAGTCATCAAAATATGTATATCAGTTGAAGACGCGATTATGCACACAAGGAGGGTATGAAATGATTCGTGGGTTTTTGGGACAATGTGGTCTCGTGAAATGGGGTCACTCGGGATGAGTGCGGATTGAGTTCATTATATTGATAAAGGAGTTATTGTTATTTCTAAGGAAGATCCAGAGTAAATTAGGAGAAGTTGGGTTTGGTTAGCAATGGTTGAATTGGCATGATGATGGCAATGATCAGCTCCTTCAGCATGTTGAATTGTGCATGTGATTTGTGGCGGTACATGCAAGGTTCGACGGCCGCCGTAATTTAGTTTATTTGGGGGCATTCGAGCATTATAGGATGTTATATGTAGACAGATCCGGGAAGGATTATGGTGGTTTAAACCACTACTCGAGGTTTGTATTTTCTGTGGTCATGGGAGTTTGGCTGCGTGTTGCAATGGTTCTCATGAAATGAGCTAAGTAAAATGTTTCTATATAATAAAGTGCTTACCCTATTCGTAGTTCGTAGGTTAAGATGAAATTCTGGTACTCTTGCGCATTTGCATGATTAAGTGTAGTGATCAGCATGGGATTCGGACATTGAGGATCAAGGTTGCAGTTTGGTGTCGACAAGAATGTCAAGAGCTCAGATGAGCGGGAAAGGATTCAGATGGTTAAAGTAAGCTGGTATTGTCTCTGGCGTCACCTGAGATCGGTGTCTTATGTAAAAGGCTTTGCATATTGATTGCAGATTCTCGATTTGATTCATAGCGTTAGTGTGGCCGGTGGTATGGGTATGCTGACTTGTTACCCGGTGCGGAAAGTCGTAGGAGCGTGTCCCAAGGGAAGATTGTATAAATGTGACATGTACTCACTTGACTGATTGAAGATTTAAACCTAGTATGAAGAGGATTGTAATATGGCTAATTTGAAAAATTTATGCCTGAAGGGCGCTCGGTTCATTTGGTTGTGGACGGTCGAAGTTTGTTCCGGTTATGATGGTTGTTCTCGTGTGTTATGGGAAAAAGGGTTTATTATGGATCCTTGAAAGATTATTAGCCTAGTACGGTGCGATCGAAATCGGCTCGAGGTATGTGGATGGATTTAAATGTGAATATGGGCTCTATGTCAGGCCGGGTGTGTTCATTTCAGCATAGCGCTCCTTATGGAGGAGTATTCGGACGTTGGATGTTATTTTGTCGTCGGCTATTTCATGTAATACTATATTGTACCGTATGAGTTGTGAAATGGCTTGATAAATTTTCTATGTGTTGAGGTTCCGCGTAGTGATGATGTTATGTGAGCGGGATGGCTCTCGAGATTCAGATCATATATCACACCTTAGTTGTGCTTAAGTTTTGTAGCATATGGCACTGTCTGTCCTCCCATGGAGGGTATTATGCACTTAGCGTGCTTTTGGCTGATATTCGGGTATTTTGTAGTAATGAGCATTCTAGCTCGGTACGTATTTCCTTATAGATTTTGTGTGTGGATCGGGTGGCACGCCGTCACGGATATGTTGTTTGGATCGGGTTGCAGGCCGCAACATGGTGATGTTGAGTGCAGTCCCCTATGTCTATTTTCGTGTGTTTCGTTTTCCATTTTCTGAGGAAGGTTCGTAATGCATTTTCGGTTGTCTAGTTAGTTACGTGGGTTGAGTAGTTCTTTCCAGAGTTTGTTTTCCTTATGTATCACTTTCAAGTTTGTAGCTTATTGGCACATTGTGGCATCACATGAGATTTTTTTTTGGCAGAGTCTGAGGTGGCTTATTGCCTGGGCAACTTATATTAGGAGAGACGGTATGATTGGACCTAGGGTCAGTGTGATCAGATCGGTATGAGGCATAGTTAAAGAGTAAATATTGGTATTTTGTCCAGAATGAGGTAATGGTTCTTTTCAAGGGGAGAAACTCAATGAATGGTTGACTCGGTAGTTGGTTGTAAATTTCTACGCATCTTTTCCGCTGCGGCAACATTTCAAGAGTTGAAGTAGGACATGTGTGTGGCATGAGGTGTGTTGTGGACATCAGGTTCATGGAATTTCGGCTATTACTATCAGAGGATGTTATTATGGTCATGTGAATTACGCGGTGCATGGTGTGAATTTGGCAAAGGTATGCAGGCATGTTTTGGTACATCGTGTGGTGATTGATATGGTGATCGTATGATGGACAAAGGCCTAGCAGAATATCCCGGATGTTGGAATGTTGCTCTAAGGCTAGTTTGACTAAATAAAGGGGGGATCTTCAGATTTACTCAAGCCAGTGTGCTCAACTAAGTTGTGGTAGCACGGGTAGGTACACGATGTGCTAATTAGTGATTTCGGATAACTCTAGCATAGTTCTTAGCACGTTCGAGGACGAACGTATGCTTAAGTGGGAGAGAATGTAACGACCTGACCGGTCATTTTGAGCTCCAGCGCGTCGTTCGACAGTTTGAGGCCACGAGCGGCTTCACTTCAGGTATTATGACTTGTACACGTGGTCGAGATTGAATTTCGGGAAGTTCGGAGTTGAATTGGAAAGAAAATTCTCATTTCGAAAGCTTTAAGTTGGAAGAATTGATTAAGATTTGGATTTTAGAGTAAACGGCCTCAGAATCGAGATTTAAAGGTTCCATCAGGTTCGTATGATGATTTAGGACCTGAGCGTATGTTCAGATCGAGTTTTGGATGCCCCGGGAGCGGTTCGGCACCTATTGTAGAAGTTAGCATTTTGGAAGAATTTCATTAATTTGAGTTGAAGTGAATTTCAATGTTATCAATGTCCGTTTGGGATTCCGACTCTGGGAATAGCTCCGTATGGTGATTCTGGTATTGGGAGCGCGTCCGGAAGTGGATTTGGAGGTCCGTAGGTCATTTCGGGGTCATTTGGCTAAAGCTAGAAATTTGAAGGTTTTCGAAAAATTTGACCGGAACTGGACTTTTTGATATCGGTTCGGAATCCGATTCCGGAAGTTGGAGTAGGTCTGTAATGTCAATTATGACTTATGTGCGAAATTTGAGGTCAATCGGACGTGATTGGTAGGTTTTAACATCGAATGTAGAAGTTGAAATTCTAAATTGCATTAAGCTTGGAATGGGGTGCGATTCATAAATTCGACGTTGTTTGATGTTATTTGAAGGCTCGACTAAGTTCGTAACATATTTTGGGATGTGTTGATATATTTGGTTGAGGTCCCGAGGCCCTCGGATGGATTCCGGAAGATTAACAGATCGATATTTTTGGAATTAAGAATTTCTGAAGCTTAATGCTTCTGGTGTAATCACACCTGCGTGACTTTGGCCGCAAGTGCGAGATCGCGGGTGTGGCGGTTTGCTCGCAGAAGTGAGAAAGTACTGGAGCTGGGGGAGCCGCAGAAGCGAACTGGAGAAGCGCACCTGCGTGTGCGCAGGCGCGAGGCAGCTACTGCTTGTGCGTAAATTGCGCAGATGCGCATGGCAGGTCGCACCTGCGATGCTCGCAGAAGCGAAGAACTTCCGCAGATGCGAGGTCTTGGCTGGACAGTGAGGACCGTAGGAGCGGAATTTGGACCGCTCTTGCGGAGCCGCAAGAGCGGTTATTGGACCGCAGGTGCGAATGACAGGGCTAGGCAGTGTCTTCTTTTAAAAACGAGGGCTTGGATCATTTTCACCCCATTTCCTCCATGAGAGCCGGTCTTGGAGTGAGTTTGGAGCTCATTCTTCGTCATCAATATCAAGGTAAGTGATTCCCACCTATTGCAAGTTAAATAGTTGGTTTATATATGGATTTAAATATGGAAATTAGTAGAAATTGTGGGGTTTTTGTAGAAAACCTATTGTTTGGTATTTTTGAATTTTTACCACAAATTGGAGTATGGAATTGGACATAGAGTTATATATTTGAGTTCGTGAGGCTATGAGTAATGATTACCTTCGAAAGTTTTTGGAATCCGGGTACATGGGCCCGAGGGTAATTTTATCGACTTTTCAAGTGGAGTTGGGAATTATTGTAAATAGGATTATAATGAGTATTTGAGTATATATTAATGGGTTTGCATAATTATTGACTAGTTTTGGAGCGTTGGGCATCAGTTTGAGTTGTTGGTAAGGCTTTGGAGCCGGTTAAGGAATTTCAGAGCGAGGTAAGTCTACTTTCTAACCTTGCAAGGGGGAATTAACCCCATAGGTGAACTAAATTATTGTGTGCTTCTATTTGTGGGGGATACGTACGCACGAGGTGATGAGAGTCCGTACGTAGCTACTAGATATGCTTACGTCCGGGTAGTTTTAGGCTCACATCATGCCTTGTTGATATTGTTATTGATTTATGTTTATTGTTTGCCTTGAGAGGGAGCGAAATTGAGTCTACTTATTAAATGTTTTGAAGGGAGTTGAAATTGAAGAACTTAAGATTAGAAAGGTTTCATTTGAACTTCGTACTTTCGAAACGAATTGAGGAATAATAAAATAGCTGAAGAAATCTATGTGTAACCACGTCGCATGTATGTTTCGCGAGCGAGGTACTTTCCTTATTTTGAAAAGAATCAAGAGACAAAAAGATATGATTTTAATGTTAAACTTATATTTGGCCGCGTCGCAGGTATGATTCGCGAGCGGGGTATTTCCTTAAATTTATGTTTGACCGCGTCGCATATATGATTCGCGAGCGGGGACTGCTTCGCATGTATGATTCGCGAGCGGGGAAATTTATAGATGCATCTATGGTTCGCGTTATTCGACCCTCTGGCAGTCCACAGTTTAAATATTTGTTAGATCGGGCCGTACGACCTCAGCATGATTTGCGCATGCTTGTATTGCTTGCCTTAAAATTTATAAATAATGATATTGCCTCCTCGGCCTAAGATTAATTGTTAAATAATAGGAGATAAATTTGGAGATATCTTAATTATAAAAGAAAGGCTTACTTACTTTAAAATATTGAACTTGCAACCGTTCATATAATCCATATTTAATTATATCATTGATATCCCATTTATAGCCCATAGTAAGTATTAAAATCGACCCCTCGTCACTACTTCTTCATGGTTAGGCGGGATAATTACTGGGTACGCGTTAATTTACGTACTCATACTACACTTGCTGAATATTTTGTGTAAGTATACATATGTTTAGCGGCTTTGTGGGCGCAGAGGCGCGATTATGGCGGGGACTTAGGTGAGCTGCATTCTATACGACGCTCCGCAACCAGCAGAGTCTCCTTCAGAGTATTGTATTTCCTTTCCTGTCCAAATTTGTATTCCGGACAGTTATTGTATTTTGTTTTAAAATCCTAGAAAATGCTCATGCACTTGTGACACCGGGTTCTGGGATGATTAGGGGATGTTCAATATTGAAATTGGAAAATATTATTATTTATTTTGTATATTCATCTTTTACTAGATAAATTAAAGTAAATTACGATTTCAAAAATATTAAAATAAGAATTTAATTAACCATTTAGTATTGGCTTGCCTGACAGTGGTGCCCGACGCCATCACGACCTTTAACGGATTTTGGGTCATGACAGTTCAGGTATTGAGACCTGTGAGTTGTGATTTGTCCGAGGTTTTGTGCCTCGTGGAGTTTGTTGACTAAAACCTGATATAAAAGCGGTTGTAGTTGTTGAGTTATTACTTGTCCTTGCTGTATTCGTGATTCCGGATTTAGGTTGTGGTCCATTCATTTTTCCGTATCATTTGTATGGTATTCCACTGATACTTGTTGTTTCCTTTCTTATTGCAATCACTGTATTGTTAGCCATATTGTATAGTCTTTATGTAGATATCATTTTTCTGTTGTTCCTATACTTATACTTGTTTAGTTTATTAGACCAGTGGGTGTTTTGACTGTTCCTCATCACTACTCCACCTAGGATAGTCTTGATACTTACTGGGCACCACTGTGGTGTGTCATACTACATTTCTGCACATTTATGTGCAGATCCAAGTATTTGTTCGTTAGTAGCTGTGCAGATCGTTGCTGTGGTGACTCAAGATAAATCTGCTGCTGCCTTCGGAGGCTACGGAGTCACCTTCAAGTTTTCGTTTTGCACTGCTTATTCTTATTTCTGGACACTTGTATTTAGAAGTTTTCTAGCAAACACTCTGTAGAGCTTATGACTTGTACTACCGGTTTTAGGAATTGTAATTTTTAAGATATTTCTATTTCAAATTGTTAGATGTTATTTAAATAATATTGTTGTTTAATTAATGTTAGGCTTACCTAGTCCTTAAGACTAGGTGCCATCACGATACCCAAACGGAGGGGAAATTGGTTCGTGATGTGCTTCAAGTCGTATATTCTCTGTTTCAAGTTGTATACTCTTTGTTTCAAGTTGTATATTCCTTGCTTTAAGTTGAATACTTTTTTTCAAGTCGTATATCCTTCGTCGCATGCTTCAAGTAGTCCATTCTTTGTCATGCGTTTCAAGTGGCATATTCTTGTTATGCGTTTCAAGTGGTATATGTTCTATCATATGCTTTAAGTGGTATATTCTTTGTCATAAGATTCAAGCAGAGTATTCTCTGTCATGCTCATGTTGTATATGCTTCCCACATGTCTATGTTGTATACTTCGTTACATATGACTGTGTTGTATATTCTTTATCACATGCTTATGGTGCTGCCTTATCAAATTGTCATCACTTTTCTATCGACTTTTGGTAGCACACAATCACACACAAGTTACGTGGGGGTTGTCTTTTCACCCCTCCGAATCGTTTTTCAAAACTCCTTTTTTCGGAGATTGGCAGACGAGGTTAACTACATACCATCTAGCAGTTGTTCTTAACTCGTGTCCGAAACTAGGTAAATCTACGCTTAGAATTCTTAGGTCATTGTGCATACAATCTTGCAGCTTGCTTTAGCTGAATTAATCCTTCCATATCCTTTACGTGCTACATATACTTTGTATATTTGTTGCATATTCTTTGCCTACCATTGTTATTTATCCTTTATCCGTTACATGTACATTCTATTTGTTATCAACTATAAGGTTCTCTTTGTCTGACTAAACTCTAGTTGACTTGTGTTGAATCTTGACCTTTCAAATACATATGCCCATTCCAGTCTTCATGACCACCCCCATAATCATACTATCATTTGGATCCTACCATCCCTTTTAAAGACACATCAATTTAGTTTGAAACATCTTCCACTAATTTGACGTATTCTTCTCAATCACACCTTGCACTTTCACTGACTTCCGTCATTTGAGATAGATACATGGGCTATGCTACCGTCTATCTCTTATTTAAGATCTACCAGTCTCCACCTACCTACCTAGAATTATCATTCATAATTACACTTCTTCTCAAGAAACAATCACCCATTCATGATAAACATATAGATCTCATAATCCCACTAGTTGGCCCGAACTACGCTTTGACCTGATTCTTGCCCTGGAAAGATATGTAGGCAACCCTACATAAGGTTTCGGTCACCCCACTATTTCAAATTAATTTCCTCAGTACTAGAAACTGGGGCAATTCTTTTGGAACGGTGTAATGATGCTCTCAACCTAGAAATCTCCGAGAGCATCAGCCAAATTTCACCCAAAAAATTCAAATCTCAAAATACCATGCTAACCTTACTATGACTTTCAATCGACTTAAATCCCAACATATGGGATGCAAGTCTTTTATTCAAAACATCTAGCTATGGAGTCATGGTGTTCACTCTCACTTCCCAAATTCAAGATTCAATACAAGTCAACCAACTTTTGTTGTAGAGGAAGGTTGTTAGTCAGCCTTCGACAAGTGTCATGCTCACACGACTCAGACAGACAAGGAAGCACAAGTCAACATGAGTCAATTTCCCTCTTTCACACTAAGAATTCTTCTTTGGATGCCGGAAGGACAACATCATCTCTGGAACCATCATGGAATGCCGATATCGCATTCTTCATCACAACCGGATACATCACTGGCTGCACGGCCAAATCTGCATCCTCACCTGAGAGGTATTCTAACATTTTTCCTCTAAGTTTTGCAGGTATATCATCCCGGGCACTTCACGGGAGATAACATATGGTCTCGGACTTGGTAGAACATCAGTCAAATAATCAGGGGAGTAGTAGTTTTACCATGAACTTCATAATTTTTCATGACTTCGCTGCTCTCACCACTTCTCTATATTCAGATCATAACATCGTTTCTGGTTGTCAGCCAGAGACGATCATCAAATGGTTCCTGTGGACGGTCAAAAGGAGCATCATCCTGGGACTACACGGGAAATAACATCAGACATCAGACACTGTGGAACATCAACCGAACATTCAGGTGAGTGTTAGTTATAATTCTTGATTCCATCATTTTATGACGGCACTACTCTCACAATATTTTTGTATATTGATCAGATTATCGCCCCGGCTAATGGCCGAGGATGATCACTAGTAGGTTCCTGTGTACAGTTGGAAGATCGCAACAAAACATCCCTACAGTCAATTGGGAGACAACCTCAAAACATTGTCTCGCAAACAGTAAGGGGCATCAAGGCAACTGTTTGAAGGAGCAGCTGGGGCACATCTTCTGGAGGGAGACACTCTTCAACTCTAAAGATACCACACCCAATCATGAGTACAACAAGGCATCACTCCGATTTTGTATATACCCTTGTATTTAATACATATCTTTGATGCAATTAATATAGTGAGTTGTAATGCCTTGAAGTAGGAGAGTAAAACAAGTGTTGAAAATCATACATCTCATACTCTCGAATCTTCATGAACAATGCGTACCTGATTCTTGACCTTGTGTAGAGATACGTAGGCAACCCGTCTTGGGTCCGGTCTTTCTCGTCCTTAATTGGACGAGTCGATCAAGTATGGCCACTTAGGTCACAGTTGACCAGAGATCCTTGCGAAAGGGTCATCTCTCTCTCTCTCTCTCTCTATATATATATATATATATATATATCTCCTTGTTGATTCGAAGTCTTTCTGTAGACATCAAAGGAAAACCAAAATCCAAAAACATATCCCTGCATAATTCCCCTTTGAGGAAATTCAAAAATCCGAAACATCTTCCTCTATCCTTAATCTTCACGAACTATGCGTACCTGATTCTTGACTTTGTGTCACGATACATAGGAAACCCGTCATGGGTCCGGTCTTTCTCGTCCTTAATTGGACGAGTCGGTCAAGTCTGGCAACTTGGGTCACAGTTGATCGAAAATCCTTGCGAAAGGGTCATCTATGAAAAAATAAAACAAATATCATCCTCTTTCCTTTAGGAAATTCAAAATCCAAAATATCTCTCCTTTATCTCTGATCTTCCCGAGCTATGCCCAACCTGATTCTCATTTCGACGAGATACGTAGGCAACCTGTGGGTTAGGTTACAATTTTCAAAATATAAATAAAAAATCAATCAAGGAACCTTCCCGGGTTCGATCTCATTTTTCCAAAAATAAAATCAAAAAATCATCAATCAAGGACCCTTCCCGGGTTCGATCTCATTTTTCAAAAAATCAAAAAATGCTCCCATCGTTTGGAGATTTTCAATTCCTGTTACTCCCATCATGGGGAGATTTTACTTTCCTATCAGCGCTCCTAAACAGAACAATACCCAGCCCCGTACTAACAGTGCTCCTATACGGAACGGTACACAACCCATCATTTTACTTTTCTGTCAGTGATCCTAAACGGAATGGTACCCAGCCCCATACTAACAATGCTCCTATACGGAACGGTACACAGCCCGCCGTTTTACTTTTCTGTCTGTGCTCCTAAATGGTACAGTACCCAGCCCCGTACTAACAATGCTACTATACGGAATAGTACACAACCTAGTACTAACAATGCTCCTATACGAAATAGTATACAACCCGTCATTTTATTTTCCTATCCATGCTCCTATACGGAACGGTAACTAGAAAGCCCGTCCAACCTTCAATGCTCCGATATCACTTTGGAACGGTAACCACAAAGCCCATTTTACATTCAATTATCTTTATGAAAAACCACAAAAAATGATTAAGACAAAATAAATAAAACAAAATAAAAATCTAAAAAATATTTTCTTTCCACCCTCCCCGAACTACGCTTGACTTGATTCTCATTTCAAAAACATACATAGGCAACCTTCGGGTTCGGTCTCATGTTTTCAAAAAATCACACAAAAAATTTTGATTAATAAAAAACAAGAGAGAAAAACAAAAATTGTTGTTATGTCAAAATCCAAAAATTGAAAAAGGAGGAACCCTTCCTCGGGTTTAGTCCCATTTATCAAGAATAAAAAAAAATAAAGAGGGGAAACTTTTCATTGACTCTGGTCCTACTTATCAAAAATCACAAAAACAAAAAAGGAAAAATTACCAAATATTGACTTGGTTGGTACCAGCATAGTTAGGAGTGCGCATGGGAAAGAACACGTTAATTGGTATGATGGAGAGGATCAACTTCAGATAAACAATAAACTCTTGTGGCACGTCTCAATTATACCTTAGTGACATTTGAAAAATCCTCATGCTTACAGTTAGGGTAAGAACAAAGCCTACCTCATCATTTCATGTGCATTATGTGATGAGCCTAGTTTAAAATTCATTGCATTACATTGTAGATCTAGAACATGGCTCGTCTGTCTGTAGAGGCGAAATCTGAGTAACACTTGGTTTGAGAAAAGATCGTAGGCCTTCTTTGACCCGTTTGAGCCTTTCAAGCCTATCAGATGACATCAATCCCTAGCATTCCCCCTTTGAGCCTTAAGCCTTTTTCTTGGACAACAACGCCTTAGCCTATATCCTTTTGTACTTAAGAGAACTACCCCTATCTTGGCCCAACCTCCATGTGCGAACTGAAAATGTGTAACTTCGGATGAAGATCAAAGTGAAGCCGACAAGCATGAAAAAGTGAAAGATATAATGTCCAAGAAAATCAGAGACATGACTTCAAGAAAAAGAAAAGGAAACTCCGCAAATTCAAAAGGAGAATCCAACAAGAAGGTGAAAACTTCTGAAAATTCGAAGAAAAAAAGAGAGGAGAAAACTCCACAAATTCAAAGAGGGGGAACTCCAACTAAAAAGGAAAAACTCTTGCAAAGCAGGAGAAACCTCAAAAGAAAAAAAAGGAAATGAATGGTGAAAAGAAAGCTCTAAAAATAGAAGAAGAATCTTCTACAAGTTCAAAATAAGTCAAACAAATGAAAGGGACATCGAGCCGAACAAGATCAAGCGACGAAGCATGGTTTGAACGCCGGAAACACGGATGCAGTGCAATGCTTATAGAGGAATTAGTCACTTTCAACTCAAATGCATATCCTACCCGACCCTAAGCCTATATTACAAGCTAATGATAAAGCCTTACATGATCCTATTCCAAGTGTTATCACATTAGTGGATATTCACATAAAGGTCAAACATATGGTATCTCAATTGCATGCATCGAACATCTTTCTGAGTGTGAGTGTACTTCTCAAAATGCCCTAAAAGCCAAAATAAAAAAAATATACTTCAAATATGTGTGAAAATTAGGACTTTCTTTTTGGTGAGGGTACTTGAAATATGAGTTAGGCAGAATTCAAAACCTTTGATTGAAGCAAGATGAACAAATCTTGTCAAACTTAGGTGTACATGAGGTACCACTCGACGCTATAGGAATTACCCATAATCTGATCTTGGTTTGATGGAAAGTATATGGTGGAAGTTCTTATGCACAAAACTAATTGTTGGTACCAACTAACGTCAAGTAAAAAGATGTCTGATCAATAAAATCACAGTCTTTCTTTATAGTATTCTCTACAAAAGCCGCAAAACAACAAAAATAAAGAAAATAAAAAGAGTCAAGTTTTGTTGATGGTAGGTTAGGTTTTCTTGTAACACATCTATATTCCGACCTGACTTCCTACGGGGGGATACGTAGGCAACTCACGTAGGGTTCGGTCCCACTCTTATAATTAAAAACTAAAAACATCATTTTTATATATTCGGAACTACGCCGTGACTTGATTTCCTTTGGTAGGAATACTTTGGCAATCCACATCGGATTCAATCACCTTTTGCGAATGAACTACACTTTGACCTGATTCCATTGGGATACGCAGGCAGTCTTAGTCAGACTCGGACATATCATTTTCCAATTCTATCATTTTTGCATCTACTGCCTACCCAAATCATTAATAACTTAACCCTCATCATCAATATTCTTACATAGAAGTAATATATATATATAACTTCCCGCTTTTCCAGGCTCCCTCCTGAACAATGGGCATTTCATTTTAAAGCTAGATTTTCCAGGCGCCCTCCTGAACAATGTGCATTTATTTCAAGTTTAATTCTTCAGGCTCCTTCCCGAACAATGTGCATTTTATTTCAAGTTCAATTTTACAGGCGCCCACCTTGTAAAACGGGTATTTTAGAACTAAATGCTCTGATCACTTCAGACCGGTACACAATCCGGATTTTCTCCTAAAATGAAAGTGCTCTGATATTACTTCGGACCGGTACTCATCCCGAATTTCCTTCAAATCATAGTGCTCCGATCACTTCAGGCCGGTATCACAGCCTAAATTTCCTTATTAAAAAAAACGAAAATGCTCTGATATCGCTTCAGACCGGTATCTAGCCTGGATCTCTTTCGAATTAGAGTTCCAACTTGGGACCCTATTTCATTAAAAAAATCACATATCCCTCTTCTCAAGCCAAACAGAAGAATACTCCACACTTCGTCAACTCTACTGATCAGAGACGCGACACAACGTGGGATTATCTTCTAGCAAATAAACTGGGGCAAATTTTGAGGACGGACGCCGAGCTTTCCAACAACAATCGATGGCATGTCCCAAGTATCATCTTACGTCCCACCGACATGGGGTGTGTAGGGAATCCGAACCCTCATAGTCAGAATAACACCCAGTATCATCACAACTTGACGTCGGGGCAACTTTCAAAACCAAAAATCAATTCATCCCATCGACTTCTCGAACTACAATTGGCCTGATTCCCATTACATCCGAGATATGTAGGAAAAATCAACACTGAGCCTGGCCACATCCACATCAAAATCCATTCAATCAATCAATCCACCATCCAACATCTACGTTCCAGTGTTACCACAGTCTGACATTGGGGCAATTTTATAAGCAATGTCGAGATCACAAAAAACCCTTCATCCTCGAACAATTGTTTTTCACTCCATGAGGCTACGATTCATTTGTAGTACTCAATCTTTCAAAACCACACGTGACCTGATTCTCGTGCAACCCGAGATATGTATGCAACTCAGAAATCAGAGTTCGGTCACAAGTTTAAAAACATCCTCACCCCCACTCTGTCATGTCAGGTCATAATTGAGTATGGTGTTCATTTATTTACCCTAAGACTCTTACATCATCTCCGGTCAATGAGGATAAACTGTTGACAGTCAATTTTGACCCTCCGTATTTAAAATTAACCTCTGCAGGCTTACTACTCAAACAATGATTAAAAAATAGTTGTTTGCACATTATTTAGCTTTAATGCAATTTATTGATAATTATTCCTAATTTTACAAAATATGGAATTTTTTATCATTTTATTGCAACTAGTTAAATACTAACGATTTTGTGCATTTTTTACAAACTTCAAATAATTTATTGATAATAGTCCTGTTTTTCAAATATTAGGATATTCTATCAATTTATTGTCTTTTCAAAAAATAATAACAATTACCACAACACATTTATAATAGTTACATTTTAAATAAATACTACAAGCCATATTTTATAATTAAATAATAGGTTTTTTTTCGTGGCATAGTGTATTAATTATATGGAAGCCAATAAAATTAATTTCAAAATACAGATCAAGTCCGATCAAATTCAATGTCTCGTCAACAACTGATTTGACAAGACATTGATGCGACATGACATCGATTTGACTTGATCTTCCTTCATTGTTGAATATCTATTTTCTTTTAGGATTTTACCTTTTTTTATTGCATATCTTGGTCAAAAAGTTTCCTACCCCCACACCCCACTTATATTTTATAGTACATAATACACAACACCACACCCCCATCATCAGATCATTAAAACTCAAAACCCTAACAACACCCCTCACTTCTCAATTATCAGCCGCCCCTTCCCTACAATTCTCTCAAGCTCTCATCATCTCTCTCAGCTTTGAGAGAGCCTGCCGCCTCCCTTAGCCTCCATATCCAGTCAGTCTTCACCACTGGCCAGCCATGGCCAACATTTCACTATTGTTTCACTTTCCCACTTCCCTTTTCTCTCGCCGTTGACTGCCATACCCGCCACCGTTGGATTTGACGACCACCTGGACAACGATCTTGAGGAGACGCCACTACTACTGTCTCCTTTCTGCTTTGTTTTGTTTTCACTCACAGATCTAGCTGGTTTAATTATTCAATCCTTGGCCGGAACGAGAATTTTTGGCAAGCCCGTTTGCTCCGTCGCTGCTACTATTTTTTCCACTCCAATGGCTTCTCCTCTCTCCCTCTCACCCCACTTTTCTTATCTCTTACTTTACTCTATTGTTTTGCAGGTACGAATGTCACCGGAAAAGTAGATTTGGCCGGTAAAAGTAAAACCCTGATGACCCTATTTTGTCTCTTCTCTTCTGATTGTCTCACTTTCCTACTACATAAGATTTGATCTAAAGGCTCCGGCCAAAAATGTTGAATCCGGGCGACATTCTTTCCATACAATCCGATAAACCTCACTGCTGTTTTGTGCTAATATCTCATCCATAATGAGATTTGGTTTTGCTACTTATTTGGCTAGAAGAGCCGGTTCGGCCATGCCTCTTCTTAACGATGCTTTTGTCCTTTTGAGACTACTATTGTTGCTTGCTTACTGCTGCTACTATAAAATTCCCGTGCTGCTCGTTTTGGTCACAAGAGATTGGTTAATGTTGTGGGTTGATGTTTCGTCTATTGCGTTGCCTATTATGGATACACTCATTCTAAAACTTTGATGAGTCCTTGTTAGTGTGAAAATTTGTTGGACTCTGTTGTTGCCTCCTTTATGGTCTTGGTCTGAGACAAAATTAGTTTTAGCTTATTTTGTGGGTTCCTTGGTCTGTATACGGTCAAAACCGTGCTCGCCCCATATGTGACCAATCGAGACTGGAATATGATCGGTTAGGGTTTGACTGCGTATTATATCAAACCATGATATAAAATTAGTTCATCAAGCTCGCGATCTAAAGACCGATCAAGATCGAGATCGAGCAGGATAGAAACCGAGCAAGATCGAAGTCGAGCAAGATCGAGGGAAACTTATCAAGCCAAATAACGGGCAACCAAAATATCCGCGATCGATCGAGGATCATGGCGGAAATCTTGGCACATATCAAGGAGAGGCCGAGTAATTAGTAAATCATAAGATGTTTTACCCTGTATAGAATTGTACCAAGAGTAGGACACCCCTACTATATAAAGGGGGGTCTGATCATTTGTAACACACATCATATCAACGCAACATAAAGCAATATACTGATAATAAAAGATCGAGGCAAACGATAATAAGGTGGAAACTTACAATTCCATAGTCGATCATATCTCGGGGGCACCACCAATATTGAAGGGTCTAGACTCCAAGCGCGACTACCAAGCCGATTACTAAGAAATTTCGAATGCCCGAAATTGCTAAATATAACGGAATGACTGAGCCGAACAAGCATGTCACCTCTTATACATGCGCTATCAAAGGGAATGATCTAGAGGATGACGAGATCGAATCACTCTTGCTAAAGAAATTCGGAGAGACCCTGTCAAAGGGGGCTATGATATGGTACCACAATTTTCCACCTAATTCTATTGACTCGTTTGCTATGCTTGCAGATGCTTTCGTAAAGGCACACACCGGAGCCATCAAGGTCGAAACCAGGAAATTAGACCGTTTCAATGTAACGCAGAAGGACAACGAAATGCTCAGAAAATTCGTGTCTCGATTCCAAATGGAATGGATGGACCTGCCACCAGTCGCCGATGATTGGGCAGTTCAAGCTTTCACCTAAGGACTCAATGTTCGAAGCTCGGTGGCTTGGCAGCAGTTGAAGAAGCATTTGATAGAATACCTGGCTGTCACTTGGGCCGATGTACATAATCGGTATCAATCGAAGATCAGGGTCGAAGACGACCAACTCGGGGCTCCTTTCGGGTTTGTTTATCCTATCAGACCCATCGACAAAATTAATAGGGATATCGACCGAGAACCGAGGTCGAACAGAGAACAATATCAGCCATATTATAGATCGTAGGAGCGGCGGACCTGAGCGGAATCCTGTACGAAATGAAAGGAGAAGTGATTAAGGTCAGAGATCTTGAGGGATCATGAGTAAGAACGGCTTCGATAAGCCCATCGTACCCAAAGAAGCACCTCGGTTATCAGAGTACAACTTTAGTGTTGATGTAACTGCCATCGTATCAGCTTTCGGACATATCAAAGATACCAGATGGCCTCGACCTCTACAAACCGATCCAACACAAAGGGATCCCAATAAAATATGCAAATATCATGGCATACATGGCCACAGAATGGAGTCAACAACTGAGAGAAGAAGTAGCCCGGTTATTCAACAACGGGCATCTTCGAGCATTTCTGAGCGACCGAGATAAGAATCATTTCAGAAACAGGGATTCCAATGAATAGAATGAACAAGATGAGCCCCAACACGTCATTCATATGATCGTTGGAGGGGTCAATGTTCCTCATGGTCCGATGATAAAACACACCAAAGTATCAATCACAAGGGAAAACTGGACTCGAGATTACACACCAGAAGGAGCTTTATCTTTCAACGACGAGGACAAGAACGAATCATGCAACCCCATAATGATGCACTGGTAATTTTTGTACTCATGAATAAAACTCGAGTTAAATGTGTGTTAATTGATCCAAGTAGTTCGGCCAACATCATTCGATTGAGGGTCGTAGAACAATTCGGCCTACAGGACCAAATCTTCCTTGCGGCTCGAGTGCTAAACAGATTCAACATGGCTTGCGAAACTACTAAGGGAAAAATAACATTGCCGGTACCACCCAAGAGACCTAGTTTTATGTGATCGAAAGGGACATGAGATACAATGCCCTGTTTGGGAGGCCATGGATCCACAACATGAGGGTTGTACCCTCGACCCTTCACCAGGTATTAAAATTTCTGACAGCAGAAGGGATAAAGACGGTTTATGGGGATCAACACACCACAAATGAGATGTTTTCCGTCAATGAGGTAAATCCAATATCAACACTCTCATTGACAAAGGACTTAGGTTCGAAAGAGAAAAAGGAAGCCAAATAGCAATCATCGATGCCATCCTCGAAACAATCGGATAAGCAAGGGATTGACGAAGATAATGATTACGGGGCTCCTCGTTCTTTTATAGTTCCCGATGATTCTGTTGCTACTAAATCAACGGTCAAAGAGCTGGAGAATGTCATACTGATCAAAAATCTGCCTAATCAAAAGGTATACCTCGGCACGGGATTAACTCTCAAGTTCAGGAAAAGACTCATTCAATTTCTTATTGCTAATATGGATTATCTTGCTTGGTCCCATCTCGATATGACAGGGATTCCACCCGAGATCACCACTCACAAACTAAGCCTGGACCCAAAATTCCATTCGGTCAAGCAGAAAAGGAGACCGCAGTCTGAAATGAAGCATGCTTTCATCAAAGACGAGGTAACTAAACTCCTTAAAATAGGGTCTATCCGGGAAGTCAAATACCCGGAATGGCTATAAAATGTAGTGGTAGTCCCTAAAAAAGGGAATAAAATAAGAGTGTGTGTGGATTACAAGGATTTAAATAAGGCATGACCCAAAGACTCTTTCCCGTTGCCTAATATCGATCGCATAATCGACGCCATGGCCGGCCACGAGATCCTCAGCTTCTCGATGCCTATTCCGGGTATAACCAAATACGAATGAACCCATATGATCAAGAAAAGATATCTTTCATCACTAAGTACGACACATACTATTATAATGTAATGCCATTTGGGTTAAACAAATGCTGGTGCCACTTACCAACGCCTAGTAAATCGAATGTTCGAAGAACAAATAGGGAAATCTATGAAAGTTTACATTGATGATATGTTAGTTAAGTCCCTGCGAGCAGAGGACCATTTAAAGAATTTGTAGAAAACCTTTAGTATACTGAAGAAATACAACATGAAGCTGAATTCGGAAAAATGCGCGTTAAGAGTTGGATCGGGTAAATTTCTTGGGTTTATGGTATCCAATTGGGAAATCGAGATCAACCCCGACAAGATCAAAGCCATCGAGGATATCATGGTAGTGGACAACGTAAATGCCGTACAAATGCTAATCAGGCGTATAGCTGCCCTGGTATGGTTCATCTGGAAGTCTTCTAACAAGAGTCATCGATTTTTCTCGTTGTTGAAGAAGAAAAACAACTTCACATGGACCCCGGAATTCCAACGGGCCTTGGAAGAACTTAAGCGGTACCTATCGAGCCCGCCACTACTTCACACACCGAAGGCGAACGAACAACTATACTTGTATTTGGCAGTATCAGAGATAGCAGTAAGTGGAGTCCTAGTTCGAGAAGAACAAGGTATGCAATTTCCGATTTATTATGTTAGCCGGACCTTAGGTAAGGCCGAAACTAGATATCCTCACTTGGAAAAACTGGCACTCGCTTTGCTAAGCGCCTCCAGGAAACTAAAACCGTACTTCCAGTGCCGCCCTATATGTGTTGTGACAACTTACCCATTGCAAAATATAATGCATAAGCCCGAACTCTCGGGGCAATTGGCCAAATGTGTCATAGAAATCAGTGGATACGATATTGATTACCGGATCCGGACGGCCATTAAGTATCAAATTTTGGCAGATTTTGTGGCTGACTTTACTCCAGCCCTAATACCCGAGGTCGGAAAAGAGATACTGGTAAACTCGGGGAGGTCTTCGAGATTATGGACTCTCTTTACGGAAGGTGCATCGAACGTAAATGGATCCGGACTTGGAATTGTACTCAAGCCACCCATAAGAAATATTGTCAGGCAATCCATTAGAACTGTGAAATTGACTAACAACGAGGCTGAATATGAGGCCATGATTGCAGGTCTCGAACTAGCAAAGAGCTTAGTGGAGGAGGTGATTGAAGCTAAGTGCGACTCCCTCCTTGTGGTAAATCAAGTTAACGGAATGTTCGAAGTCAGAGAAGAACAAATGTAAAGGTACCTGGATATGCTACAGGTAACATTACATCGATTCAAAGAGTGGACCTTGCAGCACGTACCTCGAGATCAAAATAGTGAGGCCGATGCACTTGCAAACTTAAGCTCTTCGGTCAAGGACGATGAGCTCAAATCGGGGGCAGTCGTACAGCTCACGAGATCGGTAGTGGAGGAAGGTCACGCCGAAATAAACTCTACAAGCCTAACTTGGGATTGGAGAAATAAATACATAGACTATTTCAGGATCGTCAAAGTACCCGCAGATCCTAAAGAGTCAATGGCCCTTCGCATAAAGGCAACTCGACTCTGCTTGACCGAGGACGAAACCTTTTTCAGAAGAATGTTCGATGGCCCACTAGCTATAAGTCTGGGATCGGGAGATACTGAGTATGTTCTGAGGGAAGTCCACGAAGGCACCTGCGGGAACCACTCAGATGCCAAATCATTGGTTTTAAAGGTAATCAGAGCCAGCTATTACTTGATCGATATGGAAAAAGATGCAAAGGAGGTCATACAAAAATGTGATAAATGTCAAAGGAACGCTCCGATGATTCATTAACCCTTAGAACTGCTGCATTCGGTCTTGTCGCCATGGCCATTCATGAAGTGAGAAATGGACATTGTTGACCCTCTTCCATGGGAACCAGGTAAAGCTCAATTTATCTTATTTATGACTGACTATTTTTCTAAGTGGGTTGAAGCCCAGGCGTACGAGAAAGTCAAGGAGAAGGAGGTCATTGACTTCATTTGGGACCGCATCATATGTCGATTCGGGATGCCATCAAAAATCATATGTGACAACGGGAAACAATTTATCGGCAACAAAGTGACCAAGTTTCTCGAAGATTATAAGATCAAAAGGATCTTGTCCACACCATATGACCCTAGTGTGAACGGACAAGACGAATCGACCAACAAAACCGAAATCCAAAACCTCAAGAAAAGGTTGATTAATGCTAAGAGAAAATGGAAAGAGATCCTGCCCGAAGTTCTTTAGGCATATTGCATGACTCCAAAGTCCAGTACCGGGGCTACCCCGTTCTCATTGGTTTATGGCTCTGAAGCTCTAATACCGGTCGAAGTAGGTGAGCCGAGTATAAGATTTCGATATTTAACAAAGGAATCAAATGACGAGGCCATGAACTCGAGCCTAGAGCTATTGGATAAAAGGCGTGAAGCCGCCCTTGTTCGATTGGCCGCCCACAAGCAGCGGATCGAGAGGTATTACAATCGAAGGGCCAACCTTCGATACTTCAATGTCGGGGACTTAGTACTAAGGAATGTCACACTAAGCACCCAAAATTAGAACGAAAGGAAATTGGGTCCGAACTGGGAAAGACCATACCATATTCTCGAGGTCACAGGAAAAGGATCCTATAAGCTCGAAATGACAAACGGAGAACAACTACCGAACAATTGGAACGTAACTCACCTAAAACGATATTACTGCTAAGGTACGACCCTATTCATTTCTTTTTATTTTCAGACTAACACTTGCAGGTGGTCGACAAGGAGCGGCACCAAGCCTTTAAGTATGAAAGCACGCATTGCACTCTTTTTCCCTTGAACCGTTTTTGTCCCAATTGGGTTTTTCGGCAAGGTTTTTAACGAGACAAAAGTAGATCGTGCTAACTTAGAATCAAAGGTCGATCACGAATCGATGTCGAAGACATCACTAACAGTATCCGAGGTTCCTCTACAATCAACCTCGAATACTGGGGGCATTACCCTTGGATATCGACTTTTGCGAGGAAGTTACTTTGTAATAGAAGGGTCTCGATAGGTAAGATTCGTTGTAAGGGCCAAACGGTCAAACAAACCGTGCCCACATAGGTTGCTCGAGCCCTGGCATAAAACATGTACGCATGTATAACTGCTTTTCATAAGAATAAAGAGATGTACTTTCCTTGCAAGTATCTTATGTCTTAGAAAGATTTCCTCTTTACAATTTCGTACTTTCGATCTCTTAAGGAAACAAGCTCAAGGGACGATTATAATAAGAGTTCGGATGATCAGTCCCTCACTCGGGGACTGCCGTCCGAAAAACAAATGCGAACAGATCGAACTATTAAATATCAGGGGCATAAGATCTCTAAGGCAGCCCTCAAAATTTAAAGGCCACGGCCATACCCACTCGGGGACTGTTATCTTAGGCAAACCTGGATAACTCAGGAAAGCAAGCTCACTGGGCTACACCCGAATTAAAAGGCGACGGCTAAATTAACATGGCTCGGAGACTTCCGAGAACCGTAACATAAAATAGGCCTTCAAAATTTTCATAACCGGTTTTAAAGGCTACCCTCGGCAAACTATAATATGAGTTACTTACTTTGGAGAAGGTTCCCAATAACACCGAACCACCAAGATAACTTAAAAATAAAAAAGAAGGGTTTGCTCAAACTTACACAACCTAAGTTATTTTACGCTAAGGCATTCCGACCTTGGTGAATACAAGTATTAAAGTAGAGGAAAAATTTGAAATCCAAAAGGGAAAACAAAGCCTTGTATATTTACCCAATAATCTTTTTACAGAGGCCAGAATGGCTTAATTCAAAAATTTACAATGGTCGAAATGGCCTCAAAAAGATGCAAAAGAAAGCAAAAAATATAAAGGCCTAAGTGGCCTGGTCTTCATCGGAGGCAACATCTCTACCCTCGGGATCTTCTCCGCCTTCAGACTCGCTTAAACACTCGGAATCTTCCTCAGGAATGGCCAGCATCCGGGCCCTGGCTTCTTCTGCTTTGGTGTTCTCGACCTCAGCCAGCATATCAAAGTCCTGAGAATGGACTCCCTCGAGGGCTTCCCTTTGAGCTTTCCACCTCGCATGATCTACCATGCTCTTGGCCTGCGCCTGGATGGCTTCGACGTCAACCGTGAATTGGGACACTTTAGCATCGTCTTTGGTATTGGCCACGACCACCTCAGATTTGGCTGCCTCGAGTTCATTGACAAAGTTTGCCTTATCAAAAATAGCCAAGTCTAATTGGGATTGAAGCTCCTCGATTTTCTTGACCTGCACCGAGTCCTTCTCTTTTGCAGCTCGGAGCAGGGTCTCAGCCGACTCCAGTTGTGCTTGGGCAGCTTCCCTTTTCGAGGCTAAGATGTCCATATTTTTTTGGAACTCCTCAGCCTCAGCTTGAATTGTATCTACATGTTCATGAAGCTCCTCGATCTGTTTAAGCCTTTGCCGGACCTGCAAGATCGGAGCATTAGTCACTATATTCAATTCATCTTCACTATCATGAAGCACTCGAAATAACTGCTCGGCCATCTTGGCATGCTCATTCTGAGCCGTTACTAAATTGGCCAGAAGCTTCTAACTTAGAAGCTTGTAGGTGTCACTCTTCTCAGTGAGGTCTAGAACCTCAGCCTCGTGGTGAGTTAATTCCTCCCGGTATCGAAGGAAAGTCTCATGATGCAGCACCGAAGTCTGCAAGCATAAGGGAAGGTGTTATGGTTATTTACAACTTTACATTTAGAATATATGAGAAGAAAGGTACACAAAGTTACCCTATTTAATACTTGTTGGGCTTCATTGAATAGGCAGGGGGTTTCCACCTTTTCCATCACTGCCTGATCTTCTTCAGTCACCAAACACCGAAGGTAGCTAGTGACCCCCGCAGGGGTAGAGAAAACCCGGGCATCCTTCGGGATAGAGAACGCTATTGACCATTCTTGGTCAGGATCGACGCTCGGGGCCGGGAACCAGTTCACCAATGTTGGGCTCGAGGAAGACCCACTAGATCCCACTGATGGTACCTTCTTTGGCATCGGCAAGTCTCCGAGCCCAGCGACATCCTCGAAGGTAGTGGACTCGAATCCATCCAAGAAGTGGTGGATATCAGTCGCCCGCTAATACCCCTCATAAGAATGGCTTTCTAACATACCGGCCTTGCGGATCATGGCATCTGAAATCTGAGGGGACACGGTAATGTCAATCGCCCCAAGCTCGTCTCTCGGGATACCTTCCTCTTCTTGAGAAGCGTTTCCCCCAGTCTCTCTCTCGACCCCCTTAGTTGGGGGTGGAGTGGCCTCAACCCCTTTTGGTTCGGGAGCCTCGGTTAAGACTCCTTCATCGACCCCCTCATGCCGAGACGATCCGATTTCGGAATCCGCTGTTCAGAGGACCCTTTCATCACAACACCTGCCCGCACACGGACCACTAACTGAGATTTATCCTTTTATTCTTCTTCTTCGGACTCGTCCCTTAATCGGTGGATTGAGTCCGGGGATAGAGCGCCGGTGCTTCCCTTAGGCTTGTACGACTTCTTCTTCGGTTTCTTCTTCTCCGAGTTCGGGGGACTCGGGACCCTTTTCCTTTTCTTTTCATCACCCTGTTTCGGAGTAGGGGACTTGAGAGGCACATCCTCATCACCGGATGGAGGCCTCATAGCAACATACTTGAGGAGACCTATAAAAGAAAATAGACAAAGATTCAACAGCGAAGGGTGGAAATCAAACATTATTACCTCAGGAAAAGGAACCTACCATGATTGCAGGCCTCCCATCGACCCTTCAGTAATTCCATCCAAGCCCGCTCGGAATATGACCTCTATGACACAAGGCCGTCGACCCATTCCTTAAGTTCAGAAACTACGTCCGGCATCTGGGCCACAACTGTGATACCAAGAAAATCAATTAAGAAAGATATAAGAGGGAAAACAACAAGATTGAACCTTAGAAGAGAAGCACTACTTACATTTAATGTTCCATTTCTCGGGAAATGGCATATCTTTAGCAGGGATCAGGTCCGAAGTCTTTACTCAAACAAATCGGCCCATCCAACCTCGGTCCCGAGCTTTGTCTATGCACGAGAACAGGGCCCTACTGCCCCGCGCGAGCAAGCTTGATCACCCCCCTAATAGAGTCGGGGACTGTAAAGGCGCATAAGTTGGTCGCGGGTAAAGGGACATCCCTCGATTTTGCTTATGAAAAATCGGAGGAGAATCACTATTCTCCAGAAGGAGGGATGGATCTAGCCAAGAGTCACATCATACCTCTTACAAAAGGCGATGATGATAGGGTCTAAGGGACCCAACGTGAAGGGATAAGTGTAAACACCGAGAAAATCCTCCACGTGGGTACTGATCGATTCCTCGGGCGAAGGAACCACCATATGCTTATTCACCCAGTTGCATTCCTCTTTAACCTTGGTGAGGAGACTATTGGTGATTGTGCATATGTACCTTGAGATTGGCTCACATTGGCCCAGTACCGAGGAGGTCTTTTCAACCTTAAAATAGGCAACAATAGGGCACCTTGCCGGAATGAATTCCTCAGGGTGAGGTTCTGCCGTAGCTCCGCTGCTGGCGGGTCATGATGAAGAAGCGGCCTCCTTTTGTGTTACGGTCTTAGAAGCTTTTACCATTGAAGAACAGAAGAAAAGAGAATTAAAATGGTATGTGGTTTGATGAAAGTTCAAGGAATTTGGGCGCAAGAGATGCAAAGCAAAGGGATTATTGAAGAAAAAACAAGAATAGAAGGGGCTTTGAACGTAAAGTTTGAATGATGAAAAGCTAGGGTACTTATAGCTTTCTAGTGACGGTTTAGAAATAGTAGTGGCCGACCAATGACTGGAAGGCATTTAATATCTTGATAACTAGACCGACAGGACATTTCGATATCCATTTGTCGCTTACGTCATAGTCGGGTTCGTAACTTACATCGTGGCCCGTCGAGACTGTATTCGGAAGTTCATATTGTTTCTCGTCATCTTCTCTCCGAGAAATGAGGGGACTATCTATATACGGTTAAATCTGGGATCGCTCCTTATGTGACAAATCGAGACTGGAATATGATCGGTTAGGGTTCGACCGCGTATTATATCGAATAATGATATAAAATTAGGTCGTCGAGCTCGTGACCCAAAGACCAATCAAGATCGAGATCGAGCAAGATCGAAGTCGAGCAAGATCGAGGAAAACTTATCAAGCCAAATAACAGGCAGCCGAAATATCCGCGATCGATCGAGGATCACAGCGGAAATCTCGGCACATATCAAGGAGAGGCCGAGTAATTAGCAAATGATAAGATTTGTTACCCTATATAGAATTGTACCAAGAGTAGGAAACCCCTAATATATAAAGTGGGGTCTGATCATTTGTAACACACATCATACCAATGCAACATAAAGCAATATACTGATACTCTCTAGCTTTTATTATCTTGTGACTCTATTAGCCCGTTCATACATCAGTTGAAACATCTTTGGTTAGAAGGTGGTCGAACTCGAAGGCCAAGGCACTTCGATACGTGTGGTTTACATTCATTCTTCTATTGTCAATTTTAATATTAATCTGTCTTCTTAATTTGTGCCAAGTTATATCACGTATCCTTAAAATCGCGTATAAATTTAATTGTTATTCATTTTTGAGGGTAAACATGGTCTATTGTGAAACTTTCGTTATTGTTATAGCAACCTTGTTGTTGCGGCACTGATGTGAAGCTCTCGACATTAATTTTATCACATTCGGGTTTTTCTCTATTATGTTTAGCTGTTATTGAACAAAGCATTATTGGACACACGCAATTTGGATGAATACAATATTGAGGCCGATGAGAATAATTTTTTGAGGCCACTCCACTTAGTATGACACTCCGGACTGGGCCTGAAATAACGAGGTGAGGATGATAAACATCGAAAAAAGAAAAAGACGAGAACACGGACCAATAACCTATGGGAGGTGACACGGTTGGCCACCGGAGCTGCTACCGAGGCGGTTCCCGTTCTCATGTCTAGACGGATATCGAAGAATATATATTTGAGCCTCCTATATTATTTTTAAACCTATTTTCTAAAACTATTTTCCGAAACAATGTCAAAAATCAATTTCCAAAAAAAAAACAATTTCAAAACAATCTTCCAAAACAATATTTTTAAAAATAAAATCATTACAAAAAAATATAAATTAGTTTATTGATTTCTTTATATGTTACTAATAATTTTAGTTCTCTTGTCTTGCGAGGTACCATCACACGGAGTTACTTTCGGAAGATGACACTCGAAGATGAAAAGATAATTACCGTCAAGCTTCTCGCTTCGTACTTCCCGTTCTCAGATGTACTCAAACACAAAACATAGTAAAGTTATAGATAGATATTATGCTTGCTTGCTTTCGATAATATCTATTTTCCAAACACTTAGGATGAATCGCATATAGTTAATAATCCGATTAAAATTGTGATGTTGTATGTTAGGTAAATTCATGAAGTTTGTGGATATATTTTGTCACGACCCCAATTTCCCTCCGTAGGATGTCATGATGGCACCTAATCTCTAAGACTAGGTAAGCCTAACACTTACTAAATTAATAGAAGAATTTAACCATCAATGATAAATATGAAATATAAATCTTTATACATAACTTACAATTCTCAAAACCGGTAGTACAAGTCATAAGCTCTACTGAGTTCGCTAGAAAATACCTAAATACAACTGTTCGGATGGAATTAAACAGTGCAATGAAAATATCAGAAGGTGATTCCGAGGTCTGCGAACGCGACGACATGTTTACCTTGAGTCTCCACAGCTCGACCAGCCAGCTAATAATCAACAACAACCGAGGCACCTGGATCTGTACAAAATTATGCAGAAGTGTAGTATGAGTACACCACAACGGTACACATTAAGTATAAAGACTAACCTCGGTGAAGTAGTGACGAGGAACAGTCAAGACACGTACCGGACTAAACAACCTAAACAAGTGTGTAGATGAACTAACAGAGAAACAATATTAATATAAAGTTAAGCACGATAAGGAATACAAGACAATACTTGCAATGATACACTAGTAACAACAATATTCAACAGAAAGCAGACAAGTAATAATGCTATAGAGTAACTAATCACTGTTTAAGTCCGGGGAAACCAAATAAGGGGAAAACTAGTAATAACTCAATAAGAACAACCGCTTTCACACCAGATCTGTTCAAGCATTTTCACGAGGTACCGAACCTCATAATCACAACTTACGGGTCCCAATTCATGAACCCTAATCACTTGGCATCGTGTGCCCACATTACAACTCATAACTGCACGGATGACCCACGTGTCAATAGATCAATCCTCACATAGAAGGCAAGAAGACGAGAGTAGTCTAAGTCCGGGGAAACCAAATAAGGGAAAAACCAGTAACAACTCAATAAGAACAACCGCTTTCACACCAGATCTGTTCAAGCATTTCCACGAGGTACCGAACCTCATAATCACAACTTACGGGTCCCAATTCATGAACCCTAATCACTTGGCATCGTGTGCCCACATTACAACTCATAAACACACGGACGACCCACGTGCCAATAGAACAATCCTCACACAAAAGGCAAGAAGACAAGAGTACGTATAATGGTTAATGTCGTCAGGATACACCTTTTAAAACCGATATGGGTGATTTAACTACGTGTATGCTTGTGCAAGTGTTATACCATAATTCCAGTCAACAAATAAGAATAAAGTCAATGAATTGCAATAAGCAACGATCATCACGGAATGTACGGTGTAACAAAAGCATCAATGAAGTTTTAAGCAGTGACCAGCACAACAAGATTAGCTAAACAGAGCTGAGCAAATAGTGCAACACGGAGGAAAACAATTAATAGTATGCTAAGGAAAACAATAATCAACGACAAGTGCACAGAAAATGGGAAATGACAACAAGAGTACTCCCGAGGTACCGCCTTATAGTCTCAAATCGTAAATGAATCACAACCTTCCTTACATCAACGCAGGAGCCTTTATATTTAGTTTTTCTTAAAATTATTTTCCTGAAATAGCATCACGCCTTTTAGCCCACCATATCACACCGCATGACATCTAGTAGTTCCCCTACTAGCCACGTGTTTCAAGCCCACCTTATCTCACCGCATGTGTTTCAACACCCAGACCTTATACCACCTCATGTGTATCGATAACAACAGCACGATAGAAACCTCGTGCAACACAATAACAACCGCACGACAGAAACCTCGTGCCACGATAACACTGAATACAACAACAACAATAACAATAAGGCGAGAATACAACAAGTAAATCAACACAAGAACTTCAGAACACAAGAAAACGGAAAAACGAACTCACAGAGAAAGACACAATACGGGAAATAATAGTCTCAACAAGAATAGTTCAACAAGGCAGAGGAAATGTGTAACAATGATTCCACAAAAGTGCAATTCGACAACAAGAGAGATAACATAAATCAATGACCCCAAATAAGAAAACGTCGACAATGAAAGGGGTAACAAACTTCTATTAAGGCTAATAAATTATGGGAGAGATAATAATGATTTCAATTAAGCTTTAAGCAATTATGGAAAGATAGCATGACGATAAAAGAGGCAACAACTTCAGTTAAGGCACAGAAGAGTTTAATCGGCAATAAGGGTAGAGCATGAAGCAATTAATTTCAATTAAGAGATGTAAGGGTGAATTTAGTAAATGAGGAAATTAAGATGACATAACAACTTCATAGTTAATGGAAATAAGGACCTAAGAGCACTAGACGATCAAATTTCAACAAATAAGTCCGAGCACGTACTCGTCACCTAGCTTACTCGGACTTCACATGACACAATTAGCACAAAAAACTCGAATCCTAAGGGGCTGTTCCCCCACACTAAGTCAGGCAAGATACTTAACTCAAAGAAGCTAGATTGTTACTCTAAAATAACCTTCTCGAGTGAAACACCCTTCGGACGGCTCAAATATAACCAAAATAACTTCAATTCAAAAATAAAACTCTTAAAAAATAATTCCGGATAATAAAACTTCAATCTATAACAAGAACTAAAAATCAACCCAAAAGTCAAACCCCGGGCCCGCATCTCGGAACCCGACCAATATTATAAAATATGAACACCCATTCGATAATGAGTTCAAGCATACCAAAATTATCAATTTCCAACATCAATTCGTCCTTCAAATCATCATTTTACATTTTGAAAGATTTCTACAAATTTTCCCCAAATTTTAAACTTAATTCACTATTTAAATGAAGAAAATAGCAATGGATTAATGAAATATAACAAGATTCAGGTGGAGAACACTTTCCCCAATGAGTTGCTTGAAAAACTCACGAACAATCTCTCAACACCGAGGTGTACAACTCTAAAAATGATAAAATCCTCAAACCCTTCGAAGTATATGATTCTGCCCAGAGATCCCGCTTCTGCGCTCTGCAGGTCGCTTCTGTTGAAATGCCTTGCCTCAGTTAATGTTTCTTTTGCAACAACATATGCGCTTTTGTGCGTGCGCTTCTGCGCTCAACATCCCACACATGTGATTGCGCAGTTGAGCCCAAAACATCCGCTTCTGCGATCCTACCCTTCCAGCCATGTTCCACATCTGTGCCCCTTCTCCTCCGCACCTGCGATCAATGCACCTGCGCCTATAGGTCCGCAGGTGCGACCACACCAGAACTCAGCCCAAACCAGCCTCACCCAAAAATGCTCCAATTGATCTGAAGCACGTCCGAAAATTACCCGAGCCCCTCGGGACCCCGTCCGAATATAACAACCAGTCCTATAACATAACACGGACCCGCTCGAGGCCTCAAATCACATCGAACAACGTCGAAACTATGAATTGCACCACGAATCGAACTTATGACCTTTCAAATCTTCTAACTTCCAAAATTTGTCCCGAAATATGTCCAATCAACCCGGAATGATGTCAAATTTTGCATGCATGTCCCAAATGACATAACGGAGCTAATCTAATTCACGAAATTGAGATCCGACCCCCATATCATTAAATTCAACTCTCGGTCAAACCTCTCAACCTTCAAGAACTTCAAGTTTCCAATTTTTGCCAAAATATTTCAATTTACCCTACGGACCTCCAAATCCAAATTCGGACGCATGCCTAAGTCCAAATTCCTCATACGAAGATATTAAAATCATAAAAATTCTATTCCGGAGTCGTTGTCTCCAAGGTCAAACTCCGGTCAACTCTTTTCATTCAAGCTTCAAGAATAAGAGTTGTTCTTTAAATTAAATCTCGAATCATCTGAAAACCAATCTCGGCCACACACGCAAGTCATAATACATATTACGAAGCTTCTTGAGACCTTAAGACGCCGAACGGGGCGCTATTTCCCAAAACGATCGGTCGGGTCATTACATATTTAGGTTATTGTATATGTATTATAATATGATTAGTTTAGATAGGTGTATACTTAGCCAATTAAGTTAGTCATGGTCATAGATATTACCATGAGATGATCCTTTCCTAAGGTAAATGATATATACGAGTATGCTTAGTTAAAAGTAATAATTCAATCATGTAGGTACTTTATTCTAATTAAATTAAGTGCATAATACTTGAGATTTCAAACATGCTTTTGTTACAATCAAATCAAATAACTAAACTCATGCATCTTGCTAACCAAATTAGATATGTATTTGTTAACAAGCTTATTTGGATTTGGTATGGTTTTCCATGAATGTATTTTGAATGTTATATCTTGACTGTATTCTTATACTCAAGCTAAATTATAAATTGTTTTCGTTTTCATTGTTATAGACATAAAGGGTTTGTTCTCTATCTTATATTGTGGATTTCCTTTATTAGGAACACTTTATTGAGTAGAGTACATTCCCCGAATCTCTTTATGTTATTTGAAAATATATTTAGCCATTATTTTAAAACTAATATTCTTAAATTATTCTTTGTCATTTGTTTGGTTTTGGAAGAATAGTGTTACTATATATAGATTTTGGCTTATCTTTTGTGGACAATACTTTCCCATATGTATTTTGATAAGTCTTTTTTAATGTTCCTATTTGTTAACTAATCCCTTTTGAAATCATCAGTTCTTCATATTGTATATTCTAAGATAGTTCTTTCCCACCTTTATCCATTATTTTAAACAAGTCTCCCTTATATTTTATCCATTTATTCAAAACAATTGACATTTAGGCGCCAATCAAATCTTTTCAAGTTTGTTCTTATGATTAAAATTCATTTAGCTAATTTGTTAATACTTTACTTATTGCTACATATTTTGTACATTTATTGAATCATTAAAAGACATAATTTTTATATACTTTCATTCTCTGTATGATCCTATTAGATAGGTATTCGTGTTTTGGTATGTGATATTCACATTTCATTACTCTTCATTTCAAATTACTTTTATAATTTATTGTAAATATTAAATCCTCTTTTCTTATCCTATTTACTATATAAAACTATTTAAAGACAATTCTTTCCCCACTCTTGCAAATCGCTTTAAAGTGACTTTTTCTTCTCTTTTACATTTAGCCTATCACTCAAGTGCATAAATCAAATTCTTCCAAGTGCATTTTTTAATTACAATTCATTTAGTTAATTTAGAAATACTCTATTTGTTATTACAAATATTTTTTATTTTTTACCAAGTCATCAAAATATAATTTTTACATACTTATTTCACATCCTTTGTACATATTTGTATTATTTTGATACTCATGTTTAGTCGCTCTTCATCCGAATTACTTTTGATATTCGTCATGCCAAAATTAGTCATTCTTTTTAACCTCGCCTCTAATTTGATCGAGTCCACAGAAACCACATTTTGTGAATTTTGAGAGATGCCTTATACCTCTGTCATGCCCCAAAATCGAAGAGCACGGCCGGCGCTCAACCGAGTAAACCCAGTCGAGCAAGACTAGTTTACATCAACCTCTCATTATTACTCATGCGTGATTTACCATAACATAATAAGATCTTGACTTTCATATTAAATACACTTGGCTCAATGGCCCATATTTCTTTCTCGTGATGGTTACACAACTCTATAAATAGCTGTAAATACTGTTAACATAAATAAATGACAAAACTCAAATCTTTAATTATATGACCCACAGTGTACATGGAGCTTCTATGACAATATATACTTAAGTACATAAAACCAACTAGACTCGAATGCTCACTGGAATTGTAGCGGGCTCACCATAATCTGATGCGCAGAAGATCCCTACCAAAGATCCATATCATCCTGTAGAAGTATACCTGCATCCATTAAAAGATGCAGTGCCCCCGACAAAAGGGACGTGAGTACATGTGAAATAGTACTCGCATGTAAGGCAAACATAACAACATATGGAATTATGGTAATTTAAATAAGAGTCATATGAAGTACATCATGAACTACGAAATATCCCATAGATTCACGTTTCAAGTCTCGTTATGCTTACATCATTTTAAACTTTGTTTAGGATTAACTAAGTCATATGAACTATGCGTGGAATACATAATATAAAGTAATTGAAATAACATGTACAAACAAGGCCAATGAAAATGGCACATAATGTATGCGTTAACAATGCATCTTACTAGACCGTCTATCTCCCTCTCTTATCTTACCCCTATGCATTTCATAGACCGTCCTTATGATTTATATATCACATTATACGCCTATACATTTCATAGACCATTCATAGGATTTCATACACAATATACATATGCATTTCATAGACCGTTCATAGGATTCACATATACCATACGAAACACCTGTGCATTTCATAGTTCATTTACAGTGTTTACTTACATAATACACTCGTGCGTTTCATAGACTGTTCACAGGATTTCATACACAATATACCTATACATTTCATAGACCGTTCATAGGATTTCATAAACAATAGTACGGACACGTAAATATTTTAACCAAAAACTCGGGGCTTCGTGGTGCCAAGATAGATTCCTGCGTTACTATACCTTATGGACTTAAAGGAAAAGGTTTCGCAGAAGAGAGCATTTCCGCGGCCCATTATGCGGCTGCATAATCACTCTGCGGACCGCATAATGGCCGTAGAGTGAAGTAGTAAGTTTGGTCAATTTGAGGTCAGTTTTGCGGTCGATTATGCGACCGCATAATTGATATACGAACCGCATAATCGATATGTGGACCACATATCGGACGCATAATTCCTCTTGGGTTTCTGCGGTGGGAGTTTTGCGGTGCATTATGAGACCGCAGAATAAGTATGCGGACCGCATACTGGTCGCATACCTAAGATGAAAGTTTAGGCCCCTGAGGGCCATTTCTGCGGTCACTTTGCGGACCGCATAACCATTATGTGGTCGCATATGTGACTGCAGACCTGTGTCGGGGCACCATTTTTCTTAATTTAAAACCCGACCCCCATTCCGTTAAAACACCCCTTTAATCTATTTTGAAGCTCATTTCTAATATTTCTAGAGTAAGAGAGGGTTCTAGAGGAAGGGTCTAATTATTCATCAAATTGATCTTCAACCATCACTCAAAGCCTTGGAAATATTCAAGTAGAGCACCAAAATTCTTCACCCTGAAAGGTAAGACTTCATCACCCCAGCTCTTAATTTAAAACATAGCTATAATGGGGTACTAGGGTGATACATCATGGGTGTGAGGGTGGTTTGTCTTGCATGCATGTGTGATAAAGAGTGTGGGAAATAGTGAGCTAGAGCCATGAACGTTTTCCTAATTATGGGTTGAATTTGTATATTGCTAAAATAGATTGTGGTTGCTAAGGGTTCTGGATAATTGTAGTGTCTAAAGAAGCGTAATTGAGGTATGTATGGCTAACTCTCTTCTTCCTTGAATCGTACTCCTGGTGTCCGAATGATGGGTGTAAGTTCTAACTTGATCATACTAGAATTGTTTGCCTTAGTGTGTTGGATTGAAAGATTCATGTTCCCTAATTGTTTTAGATGGTTACCATGTCATCATGCTATTTGAGAACGTAATTAAGCTGTTTCCAAGCTCCTTCCCTTATGTGTGCAATGCCTTATGTGATGATGTTATTTGAACGGATAAAAAGGGGAAATACTTGAATTGTAAAATGTTCCCAAGTGCCAAGAACTATTTAAAAAATGAGGCTGTTTGTGCCATGTAACAAAAGATGGGAAAGAAATGTGAATTTAGTGAACAATTGAAAGAGGTTATGTCTTAAGTGAGATGGCTTAGCCGATCAGGCCGAGATCGGACGCCATGCTATACACATAGTGGCATTTGTGTTGGAATTATTGATTTACATTGGGGATATGGATATGTTTCACTTGAGATGGCTTAGCCGGTCGGGCCGAGACCGGACTCCATAAAACACGGTGGCATTGTGAGTTGTGGCTTTGGCACTAAACATTATTAATCTAAAAAGATGGAAAGATTGAATTGGAAACTATGTGACACTTACTTGGTGTTTTCTTTGTATTTCTATGAAACTCTTATTGATTATTATTACTGCCTTCCCTTTGTTTCACTGTTCATTCTACTAAGATTGGTGTTTTCCTTACATACTAGTACTATTCGACAGTACTAATGTCCCTTTTGCCGGGGGCGCTACATCTTTGAATGGATGTAGGTGGTTCCATCGTAGAGAGTGCCGATCGCAGATAGGTGGTTCTCTCTTTCTCTCCTCACAACAGTCTAGGTGAGCCTCATTTCTCCCACGGGTCATGTAGTCCTTTTGTATAAGTTTTCATATTTTGAGACATAGCCGGGGCCTTGTTGCCGGCACTGTCATGTTGCTCTTTTGTCCTCTTAGAGGCCCCGTAAATGTTTATGTGGGTCATGTATGTATGTTGTTATGGTCGTTGGATCGAGTTGTATTTTGGGAACTCAACTATGGCATAATGTATATAAGGAAAAATGAACTAGCAATGTTTATTTATTTATATAACTGACCCCCCCACCCCCCCCATTTTACAAATGGTGATGCGATCCCTTTTTGGATTATGAATGAGTCGGGTAGGAAAGGTTTAATAGGCTTGCTCGATCGGGTTTACTCGTTTGAGCGCCGGTTGCGCTCCCCGAGGTTGGGGTGTGACACAATACACATATGTGTTTCATAGACCGTTCATAGGATTCCATACACAATACACCTATGCGTTTCATTGACCGTTCATAGGATTCACATATACAATACAATACACATGTGCGTTTCATAGTTCGTTGACGGTGTTTACTTACAAAATACACCTGTGCGTTTCATAGACCGTTCATAGGATTTCATACATAATACACCTACGCATTTCATAGACCGTTCATAGGATTTCATACACAATACACCTATGCGTTTCATATCCCATCCATAGGATTCACATATTATACACATATGCATTTCATAGCCCATCCATAGGGTTCATACACATCATTATGCACATAACCATATATAAACTCAAAGCGACATGATTAACATTACATTAAGGTCGTAAGTTCTCGGATCATTGGAACACTTCATGTTCATGCTCATCATGGAGAAACACATGCATGGTGAATCAATAAGTCAATTTCAATGGCACATGAGCCCAATTTCTTTTCTTAGGGTTCATCATCATTTAGCATAGGACATCTCCCTTTCATCTCGTTATTCACTCACTTGACATCTTGAGGTCATTAGTTAAGTTAATGATTCTTGAGGACGTAACATCGAAGTCATTTACATATATTATTTTAGAAGCATACAACTATAGTTGAAACCATTGGGACATACAACACCTCATAATTCTCATTTAGGCAAACAACCACATTTCATGTTTATACTATCAATCCATTAGTACTTTCAATTACTTTCAACATCCTTATTTCATTGGCTCCCTTTTTGCCATACATATTATTCTTCATTCATGGCACGGTGGCCGTATCTTATATTCAATACTTTCATTTCATTACTTTCAAGACTCATCATCCTAAACATCAACATAGAGAATATTCTTAAAGTCATTTCCCCAAAAGTGCAATACACAATTTCAACTCATAAATATGTAAAGGCTTTAAACACATTGGAATACTTACGAAGCATAGAATTAGTTAGAACAAACACATTTGGACATGACTTGAGTACATAAGCTTTTGGATAATTCTATTTTCAGAGTCAATTTGCAATTATTGAATCAAGGCTCATTTCATAATATTTCACACATAATTTCATTTCATTGGTTCTTTTGGCCACAATTATAACTTTCATTATTGGCACGGTGTCTACACTTTATATCCCCAACTCACTACTTTTACTTTCAAGCATCTTTATAGATTATCGACAACAAAGAATCTCTAATCGCGACTTTGAGTACACCTATGAGCAATTAAGAGTCTTAAGCACATTGAGACTTCTTACCCAATTTGGCATAATAGCCTTCACTTCAAACACTACTTGGAGTCATAATAGTTTTATGCCCAACTCATACTTTGAACACATTCCCGAAGGATAACATCATATGATAAGAGCATCCAGAACACATGTTGAACATATACCTTTCAACACAAAGTTTATTCGGAATAGTTTATTTATAAAGAATAACTCGGGACTTACAAGAACATCATAGAATTCATTTCTAGTTAAGAAGTTTAGCCAACATACCTCGTTTTGAGCTTTCTTTAAATTACTACAACGTTCGAGAAATTATAGCAATCCAAATCTATTTTGAGACATAACAAAATTGAGCCATAATTAGGAAGATATCCATGGTCTCAGCTCAGTTTAGCATTTGATCAAACACTAGGTGTGCAAATTTAACTACAAGGTTCTTCTACAAGATTTTCTTCACTCCACAACCCAATCTTTACTTATTTGAGCTTAACAATCTTCTCACAAACCTTATTAGTATAAGTACGTATAAATAATACTCTTACACCCAAGAATCATGCTCCCAATCAACCATATTTTACCCAAATTCGAAATTAAAAACTAGGGTATGGAACCTTACCTCTTAGATGAAGATCTTGTGAGATTTCCTTGTTGGATTTCAAAGCTTGGTAAAGATCTTGATGAATAAAACGCTTCATCTACTTTATCTCTCTAGAACACTCTCACTTATCTCTAAACAAACCTCAGATAATTGCCCCAAAATAAGCCCCAAAGCCTATTTATCAAAATGGGGCCGGATTATAAAAATAGAAAAATTAACCCTCCGAAATCGGTTCTGCGGTCACGTAATGGACCGCAGAATAGCTATGCGGGTTGAAAAATGCACTGTAAAATCGGTGCCAAAAATTGGGCTATACTGGTCCATTCTACGACCAATTTTGCGGTCGCATAATTATTCTGCGATCGCAGAATTGGTCTCAGAATCTCATTTTTCCAGCCTTTGGTAATTTGGTCATAACTTCTTGTAGGAGTGTCCAAATGACGAACGGTTTGAGTCGTTGGAAACTAGACTCAAAGGGATTTAATATGATAGGTATGTCATCTTCTAATTAGTTATATTGTGGTATAAGAATGCATTTGAAGTAGGATCTTGTGCGAACTCACTTGAAACTTTATCCCATCATAACAGTTTCAACTTGACTTAGCCTTGGGGCTCTTCTTAGACCATAAACCATTAGTAATGCACATCATACATATATTATCATGATAAATTGATATCATTCATATAATAGTCCTTGTCTACACACAAAATAATATAATTAGCGCACATCAACTTTCTTAATAGCGCTTAAGTACTTCGAAATTTTCTGGGGTGTTACATTCTCCCCCACTTAAAAACATTCTTCCTCGAATGTTTTAAAAGTCACTTATAATAATATAGTTACCATAATTTTACCTCCGACCATTATGCATAGGCTCTTATGACTACATGGGTCTTATACTTCCTTTCCAAAATCTCAACTTACTTATAGCCCTTAAAATTTGGCTATCTTTACAATTTCTTAAACATTTCTACAGAGTTTCCCCTGTAACTGGGCCTATCCACCTGTCAGAGACTCCTAGAAATCAATCCTAAACAACATATAGATAACACCACATTGCACCATATACATGAAATCAACAACTATGACTCTCGAGGCCAACTGTATGACCTTGCTTACCTTGGTCGTATCCTTGACTTTTTCTTCCTCCATTATGAGGAAAATTGGGCACCTCACACATTAATCTTGTCATGTGCATCATTCCTTTAATCCTAAGGCCTTTCTCATTTCGTAGCATGGTGTGCAACACTCCTAGGTATTAACAAGGGACTCCGAGACTAACTTGGAACCTTAACGCACGATCAAGGATAGAAGAAAAGAAACATTTCCTAAATGTCGTTGTAGCCTACCTACTATAAGTGTGGCTGACAACACACCGATAAGAGGGACTCTACTGACACAGCTCCATGACACCTTAGGACTCTTAAACCATGCACTGATACCAAGTTTGTCACGCCCCGAAATCGAGGAGCGCGATCGGCGCTCAGCCGAGTAAACCCAATCGAGCAAGCCTAATTTACATTAACCTCTCATCATTACTCATGCATGATTTACCATAACATAATAAGATCTTGACTTTCATATTAAATACACTTGGCCTAATAGCCCATATTTTCTTTCTCGTGGTGGTTACACAACTCTATAAATAGCTGTAAATACTATTGTAATGACCCGACCGGTCATTTTGAATATTGTAACCCCATTCTCCCATTTACTGCTCAATTTATGTCTTGCAATTGATTTATGACTTATCGGGTTCGTTGGTTCGGGTCCGAAAGGAACTCGGAGTGAAATGAGACACTTAGTCTCATAATTGAAAATTTAAGATAGAAAAGGGAACCGGATATGGACTTATGGTGATTTTGGGCTTATGAGCGTGTCCGTAATATTATTTGGAGGTCCGTAGAGGAATTAGGCTTGAAATGCCGAAAGTTTAATTTTTGAGAAGTTTGACCCGGGGGTCGACTTTTTGATATCGGGGTCAGAATTCAATTCTGAAAATTAGAATACCTCTGTTATGTCATTTATAACTTGTGTGCAAAATTTGAGGTTAATTGGACGTGATTTGATAGGTTCCCTGAGTCGTTTGTAAAAATTATAAGTTTCAATGTTCATTAGGCTTGAATTGGGGTGTAATTCATGGTTTTAGCGTTGTTTGCGGTGATTTGAAGATTCGACTAAGTCCGTATGATGTTTTAGGATTTGTTGGTATATTTGGTCGAGGTCCCGAGTGGCTCGGGTGAGTTTCGGATGGTTAACGAGTTGGATTTTTGACTTGGAACTCTGCTGGAATTCTTCTGATGCACCATCTGGTTTCCTTCATCGCGTTCGCGAATGGAGCCTCGCATTCGCGAAGAGGAACTGAGAGGCTGGAAATATTTTCTCTTCGCGTTTGTGAAGAGAAGCACACGTTTGCGAAGGGTGGACTGGGTGTGCATCGCGAACGCGAGAGGTGTCACGCGTTCGCGAAGAAGAGAGAAAGCAGCTGAGGACCCCAGGCAATTGGTCTACGCGTTCGTGTAGGGGGTGTTGCGTTCGCGTAGTGAGGGGGAATGAATCATCGCGTTCACGAGGGGTTGAACGCGTTCGCGTAGAAGACATTGAGGCAGAGGCACTTTTGTGCTTCCCGAACGTGAGGGTGATGTCGCGTTCGCGAAGGAGGAATTTGGACAGGAGCTATTTTGTGCTTCGCGAACACGAGGCACTGACCGTGTTCGCGAAGAAGAAAAGCCTAGGAAGTGAGTTTAAGTTCTGAAAAATGGGATTTTGACGATTTGGAGCTCGGATTTGAGGCGATGTTGGGTGATTTTCAGAGGAAACAATGGGGTAAGTGTTCCTAACTCAATATTGGTTAAATTACCTGAATTCATGGTTGTTTTTATCATTTAATTGGTGAATTAAGTTGGGAAAACATTGTACACCCTCTTGGTTTAAATTGAAGATTTGAGGGTCGAGTTGGGGTCGGATTTTGGTAAAATTGGTATGGTTAGACTCGTGGTTGAATGGGCTTCCGGATTTTGTAAATTTTGTTGAGTTCCAAGATGTGGGTCTCACGGGCAAGGTTTGAGCTAATTTTCAAATTTTTATGGAAAATTATTATTTTCTTATGGAATTAATTCCAATGAGTAAAGAACATGGCGGAATAAGAATTTCACAGCTTGAAGTAAGTAACAGTTTTAAATTTGGTCCTGAGGGTATGAAACCCTGGATTTTGGTATCATGCGATTATTTTGGAGGTGACACACATGCTAGGTGACTGGCGTGTGGGAGTGCACCGAGGGGATTGTGCTTTGGTCCATCCCGGGAAACTGTAAAGTTGAATAATTTGTTGTTAGCTATATGCTCTCTATGTGTTGATAAAATTTGACTGTAAACCATGTTAGAAATCATGCTTAGGCTATGTGATAGTACTGTTGGGACCCACAGAGGTCGCATACATGTTGAATTGCTTGCTAAATGCTATATGTACCCAGTCTCAGGTTTTACGTGCACATTTTATCTCAGTCTATGTTATTATTATTAATACATCATATCATTGTTGTTTGGGCTGATTTCATGATTATTGAGAGCCCGAGAGACTGGAGAGATTTATGACTGAGTTAAGCCGAGGGCCTGAATGTGAGATATTGATACTATAGCACGTGAGTTGTCCATGCAACACGTGAGTTGGTCGTGGGGATCCTTATATTATACTATAGCACATGAGTTGCTCGTCCGGATCCTTATATTATACTATGGCACGTGAGTTGGCCGTGCAGCACGTGAGTTGACCGTGCGGATCCAGATATTTATATTATGGCACGTGAGTTGTCCGTGCAGCACGTAAGTTTTTCGTGCAGATTATAGCACTTGGACTGTAGGAGCCCTTCCTAAGTCTGTACACCCCCAGTGAGCGCGGGTACCCATTGAGTGAGTGATGAGGGCTGGGAGCCCAGGGAGTGATGTGGGCTGGGAGCCCGGTGAGTGATTGTTGTTCTGAGAGGTTGTACTTGAATTCCATTTGTTGTTGCATTTCGTTGCTATCTGCCATTGTTGTGAAATTTCTAAAAAAATGTTGATATACGGATTTCAAGAACAAGAACCGTATAAAAATTAATTTGACATTAAATTGCCAGATTTGATAGCATGTCTATTCGTTGTTGGGATTACTGGAAATGAACCATAACTGTGTAGCTCGTTACTATCTTCAGTTCCTTATTTATTATTGTTACTTGCTGAGTCGGTTGTACTCATACTACACCCTACACTTCATGTGCAGATCCAGGTGTTCCCGGACATAGCAGGTGTTGATTCTTCCGTACAGCTGATTTTTCGGAGATTCAGAGGTAGCTGTCGTGTTTCGCAGACATTGTCTCTCCTTCCCTATCTCTGTATTACTATAATTTTGGTCTTAGACTATTGTAGACCGTACTTTTCAAGATTTGTATTCATATTAGATGCTCATGTACTTAGTGACACCGGGTTTTGGGGAGTGTTCGTATTTGTATTTGGAAGATTTTGTATTGTATTTAAATATTATATTTTCAGACATAAAAGAAATTGTGGTTTAGTGACATTAACGGCTTTCCTAGTATCAAGATAGGCGCCATCACGACGGGTGAGATTTTGGGTCATGAGAAGTTGGTATCAAAGCCTATGTTACATAGGTCTCACGAGTCATGAATAAGTTTAGTAGAGTATTGCGGATCGGTACGAAGACGTCTGTACTTATCTTCGAGAGGCTGCAGAAACCTTAGGAAAATTTCACATTCTTGTATTTTGTCGTGTGAATTTGTTGATTCTGGAAACTAAATTTCTTCTATTCTATTCTCTCACAGATGGTGAGGACACGTACTACCGGATCAGACGATCAGCCACTAGTGCCACTAATTAGGGCCGCGAGAGGCCGGGGCCGTGGTAGAGGCCGGGGCCGAGTTAGAGGTCGAGGTGTAGCTTGTACCATAGTTGGAACAACACTTGTAGTACCACCAGTTATTCCACCTCAGGAGCAGATTCCAGATATAATTGAGCCGACAAGATCAGCTCAGGAACCAGCTGTGCCTATTGAGATTGCAGGCATTCAGGAGACTTTGGCCCAGATATTGGCAGCCTGCACTGGTCTTGCTCAGGTGGTTTCGGCTCAGGCCGCACCTGACACTTCTCAGGTTGGGGGAGGTACTCATACCCCTGTTGCCCCTACTTCAGACCAGGTAGTACAAGGACTTCAGATACTGGGGGCACTACCAGCCCAACCGGTTGCAGCTGCTCAGGCCCCGGTAGTTCCTGTTATGGCAGATGATGAGCAGAGGAGACTTGAGAGATTTGAGAGGCTTCAACCTCCACTATTTAGTGGTACTGAGTCAGAGGATGCTCAGGATTTTCTGGATAGATGCCAACGGATGCTTCGGACAGCAGGTATTCTGGAGACCAGTGGCGTCTCATTCACTACTTTTCAGTTTTTTGGGTCTGCGCTCAGATGGTGGGAGACTTACGAGAGACGTAGACCTGTTGGCGCGACCCCCTTACTTGGCATCAGTTCTCCGTGGTCTTTTTGGAGAAGTTCATACCTCTGTCCTGCAGAGAAGAGTTGCGCAGAGAGTTTGAGCAACTTTGCCAGGGTGATACGTCCGTGACGCGGTAAGAGAAGAGATTTTCTAAATTGGCTTGTCACACAATCTGGTTGGTTCCCACTGATAGGGAGAGGATTAGGAGGTTCATTGATGGCCTCACATATCAGCTGCGGTTACTTATTAGTAGGGAGATAGTATCTAGTGCTACTTTTGATGAGGTAGTGGACATTGCTCGGCATATAGAGATGGTTCGTAGCCAGAAACGTGGAAAGAGAGAGGCTAAGAGGCCTCGTGGTCCGGGTGATTATAGCAGTGTTCCTTTAGGGGGGTCAGTTTGACCGAGGTAGGGGTCGTACTTATAGACACACTCAGACAGGTCGTCTATCTCATCGTGGTGCATTAGCTAGCCATGGTTCTTACAGTGCTCACTCAGGTCAGTCTTCATTCAGTGCACTACCAGCGCAGAGTTCTCATCATTCCTCATCCGTACAGGCTTCTGCAGGTCATCCCTCGGGATATCAGAAGCAGCAGTTTCGTCAATGGAAGGGTTGTTTCGAGTGTGGAGAATTGGTCATTTCAAGATAGTGTCCTAGGCTGTTGAGTGGGGTTTCACAGCAGAGTTCTCGACCGACGGCACCAGCACTAGCAGTTACACCACCCGCCCTGCTATCTCGGGGTAGGGGTGAGGCACCTAGGGGTCGCCCTAGAGGAGGAGGCCGATCCGGAGGCGGGCAAGCTTGATTCTATGCTTTTCCTACCAGGCCAGATATTGTTGCTTCAGACGCAGTAATCACAGGTATTGTTTCAGTGTGCCACATGGAGGCTTCTATATTATTTGACCATGGTTCCACTTATTCATATGTATCATCGTATTTTACTCATTATCTGGATATGCCCTGTGAGTCCTTAATTTTACATGTTTGTGTATCTACACCGGTGTGCGATATTATTACTATGGATCGTGTTTATCGGTCGTGTGTAGTAACTATTGGGAAACTGGAGAACTAGAGTTGATCTCTTATTACTCGGTATGGTTGATTTCGATGTAATCCTGGGTATGGATTGGTTGTCTCTATATCATGCTATTCTGGACTGTCACGCAAAAATCGTGAAGTTGACGATGTCGGGGTTGCCAAAGGTTGAATGGAGGGATTCTCTAGATCTTGTTCCTAGCAGGGTAATTTCTTATTTGAAGGCCTAACGTATGGTTGGAAAGGGATGCTTGTCATATTTGGCCTTTGTGAGAGATGTTGATGCATATGCTCCTATTATTGATTCAGTACCGACCGTGAAAGACTTTTCGGATGTATTTCCTGCAGACCTCTCAGGTATGACACCCAACAGGGATATTGATTTTGGTATTGACTTGGTGCAGGGCACTCAACCCATTTCTATTCCTCCGTATCTAATGGCACCAGCTGAGTTAAAAGAATTGAAAGAGCAACTTCAGGAACTCCTTGAAAAGGGGTTT